>JAHWFP010029832.1:0-19963 GCA_023313725.1 Lithobius niger
TATGTGAAGGTCCTAAGTTATGAAGTGATTTTTAAACGTTACAAATGAAAACTCCTGAGCCATCAACATAGAATTGGCCGAACTAGTGATTCTCCACCCGCACATCGTTACAAATTACATAAAGAAAATAGGAAAACAAGGCAAATGGTGACAGTGCAGTGGAGAAAGTGGGGTATTGATAAAAGCGTTACGTCAGTGTTGCTGGGGGCGAATTGGGTTACTGACCTACGTCATTTCTAGTGTATGATTGTCGTAGTGTCCCTAGTATTTTCTCGGTCTGCACGAGATCTCTCTCGTAAACCTACTTAATCCTTGGAATAATAAAATATTTCGTCCAACATACCACAGTTAGAGAATAAGTTTTAAAAGCACAAGTTCGGTAATGCTGTATTATCAATTAGGTATTTAAGAAGTTCAACTGGATTTTGGGATGATATCAGTGATGATAATGATTAGAAAGGAAACTTCACATTAGCTCAGCATATTTGCAAATACGCACTCAACGCACGTCAAGTAATGTCTCCAAGTAATTCTGGTATAGTTAATAACTTTTGACGCCAATAAAATTTGCTTAATGGACAAGTGCAAGGAACTCTTATGCCGACCGTCTGTTGTCACGTTAACGAGTTGTAGATTTGGTAATGCCGTGATCGATTCGTCTCTGCGTGTTATCCCCAAACTTTCATTTCAACACTAAATCGGACTATATATATAACGTACAACTACGGCACACGAACGCGAGTTTGACAAATGGATTTGCACCCATTAACGGAAGCCCTTTAGCTGTCTCTGTTGTCCACACCGAAAACGAATCGTTAAGTTACGTCAAGCATTATAACGCGATGATCTGTATTGAGGGCAGTGAGGCGTGCTTCACAACCGCTGTGACTATATGGCCTATGCGTATTGCAATAATTTCACGCTAATTGGTTTAGGATGCCTCTACTTAAAAGAAAATGCCGCCAACCGTTTAGTTTATGGAGACCCTTAAGTCAGATTGAGTGTTCCTCGAATCTGTTAAACCAATCGACAACAACATAATCGGATTACGCGTACCATGGTTAAGTGTAAGATGGTATTAAAAAGGCATTAGAGGTGATGAGTGCTTGTGCATGCAAACTGACGATCCTTTTTTTTTTAAATCCTCAAAACTCGTAAGCAAAAAAAATAACTACCGAAACAGACCTATATTTCTGTTGCCTTTTGGACGTACTGCACCAAGTAAATAGACAAGGAGGAAGTCAGTTGGCTTCGCAATCTCCGCATTACACGGTAATAGGGCAAGGAAAAGACACTTTTTACAAAAGAAAGCCATATGCATGGTTCTCTCAGATGACAAGTATTTACCTGCACGTTATCATGCGCAGTTTGCAACCCATGCTCATGAATGCCCTTGTTTTCAGCGTCTCTCCAAAAACTAATATTCTATCCGAATAAAAAAAAAATGTAAAATACACGAAGAAGATGCTTAATTTCCTAACGGTTGAATTAAAGGTGCTTGCTTCCGCATGTTATGAGTTCCCTGTGTGACTTACTTTCGCAACAATAGGTCGAGCGTCGTAAATGTTGCAAACAAATTCATTTTTCCTGAAATAAAAATAGCAATGCGAATCTTCGAGTGTTCCGAAGACATGTATTTGTTCCGACACCCAATGCAAGTCCTCGAACCCACCCAGTAACCCTTTCACTTGCAGCGTTATTTTCTCTAGTGGCAGTCATGCAGCGCGGTGATGAATTTAGTCCACCAACAGAATTTAAACTTGAAATCAGTTGGAATGCTTGAGTGAGGTTGATGCTTATAGATAGCTGCTAGCATTGGTGCAGGGATATGGGATGATAAGGCGGCTTGAATATAAGGTAAATTGTGGTTATGGGCTCACAAATTCAACCAAAATAAACGGACACGATCATAAGACGGATAACTTTCACGCAAGATTCCGACAGTGCCTCTATTACCAATGTGGTTGGTGCCATAACACAGCCAATGCAGATTCAGAATCATTTTTTTTCTTGGCATAGGTTTTTTTTTCCAACTGTGGATTCCATAACAAATTTTTAAGGTCCATTTTTGGTTTTATTTTAGTTTTTGCTAAACAAATCAAAAAACTATATTTGAGCGACTGACTTTTTAGTAGCACAAATGGATACGTCTCGAAAGAACGGTCCGAATGGTGTATTTAAACTTCAAAATCGGTCAAAATTTGGGCAAGTTATGGATTTGGACGCGAATATAAGACAAGAATAAGACGAATATAAGATAAAAAAAATAAGCGTGCCTTAAAGAGCGCTTGCAAGTCAAACGGTAACATAAACACAGTCGGTATATACGAAATTATCTCGTCTTAGTAGCAATAGGGGCGCGTGTTCAAAGCTACATAGCCCAGCTTTAACTGCCGTGTAAGAACGACAAAGTCTAAACCGGCAAGCAGACTGTTGTCTTTTTGACTTTGAATAACGCGCTAAATTAGCCTAATAAATAATGAAGTTGCCTCACCTAGGATAGTATGTTTGTTCTGATTTTCCAACTCTGGGTCCGTTGCTGTAATTTTATTAAGGAAAATTAGCCAATAGCGAAAATCATACACTAGAAATAACGTAGTTCAGTAAGCCACCTTTATGCACTCATGTTTCGTCGGAGTGGCATGACCCGGATTCGAACCGGCTACCCAGTTCGCCCCCAGATCACTTGCATAGCGCCTTAATCGCTATGGCCACATCCTCCACTGGCATAAACATAACTCACTGAGCCCGTTATTAAGGTCAGAACCGTGACCAGGGCTCCATTCGACCGAAACTCAGTCGGCCATAGACAGTGGAGAGGGAAGACAAATCATACACTTATTTCTAGTGTAAGATTTTCGCTATTGGCTAATTTTCAATTTTCCTTAATATTATTTCCAGCAATTTATGTCTATTTATTACTGTAATTCTCTCACCTCTTTCGAGTCATCAGAGGAAGTCACTTTTAGAGCATGCCACCGAACAGCAAAAAAAAAAACAACGAAGTCCCAACGTCCACCGCGAACACTGGGGGGACCCCGAACAATGTGAGCTCATTGTTCAGATTGATATAATGAAGTAAACGAACACTATAGTATCCGCGGCCTATCTTGAGTTCGCCCCAGAACGACACAGATAATCAATTGTATGTTTTTGGTAGCAGAGTGCCTTGTTGATATCCGAGATGGTTACAAAAACAATGGCGGCCGTCGATTAATGCCGCCTCCTCCAGGAAAACGTAGCCGCTCATAAAATAACTGCAGGACTGAAGATAAACCGCGTACACAATATAACGATATAAGAAAAAAAAAAAAAGAAAAAACCCAAGCAGTGCACGAACATACAAAAAGCAGGACGTTTCGAGGTTACTTTCACGACGTCATCAGGTGCACGAAAACCCACAAAAGTTTCGTCAGCATGTTAAAAATACAGTTCATACAGCTCAGCGTAGTGTAGGGTGAGGTCGATTGGTCCGCCTAATGCTGACCTGTTTTGCCCAGGTCATGCCTAGGTTCTTTTTAATCGTTTTTATTTGTGTGCCGAAGCTCTATGTATTGTATTTTTAACATGCTGACGAAACTTTTGTGAATTTAGTGCACCTGATAACGAGGGTGAAACTAACCTCCAAACGTCGGACTTTTCGTATATGTTCGTCCACTGCTTGGCTTTTTTTTATTCTTATAGTTCAGAGTGGTCGGCTGAAGTGTGGACATCGGATCGAATACCACGATCGCCTAAGGTAGAAATAGAAATAGAAATAGAAATAGAAATAGAAATAGAAATAGAAATAGAATATGCCGGCCAGAGCTTTTTTAAGGTCCAAGCGGCAGACGTTAAGTGGAAGTTACCACCATCATTTGAGTTGTTTTTTTTGCCGTATGAGGGAAGAAACCGGAGAACCCGGAGGATGCCCTCGTGCAACGGGTGGGAAACAACCGGAGAACAACCCGTACATATACACTTCCTTTCACTAGGATCGAATCCGGGTCTGAAAGACACCAGAGATGTACTGTCAGCCAGGATCAAGACGCCTATCGATCGAATCTGACGCCCCAGTGCTCGCAGCTACCCGTGCACCCATCGTAAAGGTATACATATTCTCTTTCGCATGAATAGACGGCTGTATTAGAGCGTTCGACGAAGAAGGAAAAATAACTAAGTCCCAACGTGCATCGCAAACACTGACAGGGGTCCTCCTGGAGACTCTGAACAACGTGAACATGCACAGTAAGGTGGATCAAAAAAATAAGTTTTTAAATTTCATGTAGTAATGAAATTTAAGTACAGAAAGTTGGTCTTCGACTTCCTAATTACTATCCCAAAAGTAAAAAAAAAATATACAAATTTTTTTTTTAGCAGTGCCCGCGTGGGCTTAAAGTTTAATATTCTAAGTCAATGAGAAAAAATCGCGAATTCTGAAAAAAAATGATGCTTGACTAGTTAAAAATGCAGTTTTTGCATTATCTCCTTTTTGCACTCTCAAAGACCACTAACTGAAGCCAACATCAGAAACATTTTTTTTTTCTTCCAGAAAACAATGCGAATTATCCGCCGCCAAAATAGGGAGAAAAAGCCATTTTTTCCCGAATTTTACGCCGTAAATGAAACCGAAGTTTAGGGGCAAAAAAAAATATATATATATATTTTATTTTATTCAGGCTTCTTTTTTTCTGACAGGACCAAATGAGATATATTTACCGAATACTCTATTTTAAATTAGTCAAAAAATCATTTTTGCGATTTTTCCCGTTGATTTATAATGTTAAAATTTAAGCCCAGGTGGGCACCTCTAAAAAATTTATTTTTTAGTTTTTTTTTTTACCTTTTGGGATAGCTATTAAGAAGTAGAAGACCATTCATTTTTCTGCACTGTTACGGTCTGAAATTAAAAAAAAAAAGGATTATTTTGATCTACACTAATGCACAGTCCAGAGGCCAGAGTGGTCGGCTGCCAGTCAATTGAAGTTTAATTCTTGATAAGCCGGCCTCCCGTCTTTAATCTTTATTTCACGTTTAAGTGTTCCAATCGTTTCACTAAACTGTGGCGCGGCAAATAAGCGTCCCTCCAGTGGCGATTGGAAAGTGTTTGTTTGTATGTATAGTATATGCACGTGTTAAATACTGCATATGGATCTTTCCTTTTTGCCGTGTTAGTATGGCTCAGCGGTAGGACCTCGGCCTTTGGTTTCAAAGGTCGAGGGTTCGATTCCCCGCTCAAGCAGTCTGACGTATACGTTCAAAAGGCAACGTAAATAGGTTTGCATCTGCATTTTTCTAACTGTTGTTGAGCCTTCAGCTTTCCGTCTTTGATTTTTTTTCCAAGTGAATACCGGATTAAATCCTACATCTGCCAAAGGGTAAAAAAAACATAGTTAAAAAGTCATCAGTTAGATGCATAAATGTTAACGCGTAGCTTTCACCTTGATTTAAGAAGACGAAACTCGGTGATTTGGCTTAACCGAATCCTAAAATGGACAATCAGTGTTTCAGTCAAAACTCTTCCGTTTTGAAATTACACCATTGTCACGACAAACATTTGTCTAAAGCTAAATATTGAACTAGTTGAATTGAACATTCAATCAAATCGACAAATTCGACTTTAACTTGCGGCAGCGTATTATACGCTGTATACTTTGTTACCAAAGTGTTTGTTGTTGTCCTCGAATAAGCCTTCCGGTATCCCTATATATGAGTTAGCATAATTGGACACGCTAATCGAATAGGGTTCTCCGCCGATAAACTATCGATTGGTGGTAATTTGAGCGCTGGAGCAAGCCAACTGTAAAGGCTATCAAAGTGTCGATAGGCTCGGCCACAAAGTAATCATAAATTGATGGACGAAATAAACATCATAACGACACTTCATATTCGCTACTTCACTTCCGATTAGTTCCGGAACTTCCATACGAATTTTCTTTTATTTATATATAAATTAGTTATTTATTGTAAGCAGCAGCGAATTTTTGCGAATTAGTTATTTATTGTGAGCAGCAGCGAATTTTTGGGAATTAGTTAATTTGCGAATTAGTTTTGCGAATTAGCGATCTACCGTTATCAAACTTGTCATATCGCGCATAAATGTCCACAGAATCGGCCGATCTTGCTGCATTTTTCAGTGAAATCTACTTAAAGCGTGATGCACGGAGAAACTATCGCCTCTCATGTTCAAGACAGTGAAACTTTAGTTTTCCCGTTGCACGTCCACTGAGCCTAACTGATAGTAGCTACACTCCTCGCTCCACTGTCCAGGCTGGTCAGCTTTGTTCTTTTCTGGTATTAGTTAGCGAAAGACACGTCAGGAGCCGCCCAGTACAGTACGACCTGAGAACTGAAGGGAATTGGTATCTGAACGATGTGCATATTGAGGGAAAAGTCCTTTCCCGTAGACGAGTCTACTGTGTTGCCTCATTCCCCCCCCCCCCCCTCTACTGTGTTGCTTTGCGAGAGTTATGAAAATAACACCAGAAGCCGTTGAGTACCGTACAGCCTGCAGGCCAATGGGAGGTGTTCATGCGTATGGCCAGCACATGCGTATAACCAGTAGGTAAGGATTGTCGAGATCAGGTTCCCGGTGCAGAATATGGTTTCAGGACATTGCTAGTTTGGCTGTCACGTTGGAGCCCGTGACACTTGTGTTAGTTGTAAGTTAGAACATAGGTTAAGTAGTGTACGACAGAGCGCTTGGTGTATGTGACCGTTTAGGCTCATTAAAAACAACAACAATAGCAGATTTCACATAATGGCATGTTTGTGACATTTAAATAATAATTTAAAATATTATCTTACGATTCCTAAAGTATTTAAGGATTTTAACAACACTATACAGGGTGAGTCAGAAGTCCGTATCAGGGGCCAACATTTTGTAGCAATGAACATTCCTTCAATAATAAGTTCGTAGACTTGCAAAGTGGGTCTGGAACTATTTGACCATGCGTGAGTGAATGACCTTGACATGGCTCTTCAAGGTCATCTCACTGCTAACTTCTAAACTATGCGTCTTAGAAAATCGGTGTAAATTACAAATGTGTAGAGAATCACAAACCAATGCTAAAGCCAAAAAACAGAATGAAATTCGGAGCAAAAGTAAAGGAGTTACAGTCAGTCAAAGATAGCGGTATAAACTGCAGTACCCAGGTGTACTGCAAGCGAGGTCGGGCCAGACGAAATACCCCCAGGCAATGTGGCTGGGATGGACCTAATAGATTAGTAATGCATTGCATTGACGTTAAGGGCTAAACACTGAATTGAAATGCAGACATGTGCAGTAGTGCCTAAAAGAAGAAGGCTGTCTTCCCCCCCTCCCCCACTAAAGGTGTAAACGTTCTGGTTATCTACCAGCAGACACGATTAGTTTTCATGTTTAGTCTAACATGAACTTCCTGTGCACTGGCTTTTCTACATATTCTAATATTCATGTCTTGCCTTAAGCTTGTGTACTGCAGTGCAGTTTATGCCAATATCTTTGACAGACTGTAACTCCTTTACTTTTTATCCGAGTTTTATTCTGTTTTTTTTTTTTTTTGATTTAGTATTGATTTGTGGTTCTCTACACCTTCCTAATTTACACCCATTTTCTAAGACGCATAGTTTCGAAGTTAGCAGTGAGATGACCTTGAAGGGACATGTCAAGGTCATTCACTCACGCATGGTCAAATAGCCCCAAACCCACTTTGCAAGTCTACCAACTTATTGTAGGAATGTTCATTGCTACAAACTGCTGGCCCCTCATATGGACTTCTGACTAACCCTGAATAGTAAACAAACGTCCTCCCCAATATGTGCTTATCAGTGCTATAAAATGCTGTTACACAGAATGAAATATTCAATAATTTAAGAAAATACAGTAAAGTATCTTCAAACGTGAGACTACGATTTCAAACCATCTTAATTTATGTAAATTAATATAAAGGAATAATAAAAAATAATTAAAACTACACAAAATTAACCAAGGGTGATGAAACAAAAGGATAGATGAATATTTTCACATTTTATAGAAAAAAAACCTGAAAATATTAGGGGAGGGGATAAATCGGTGGTAGCCCTTAGGTGACAAAAGTGCAAATCGCCAATGATTGCATCACGCAAAATGTACTAAATTCTGCTTTCAAACATAATCGAAATTGGTAGAGGAAAGAATAATTCAATATGTAAAATTACTCTCAAGATGCAGAGAAAATAATATTGCATAAAAATTGAAAACTTGGGGAGGCGGGGGGGGGGGGGGGGGGGGGCCCCCCCCCCCCCCCCCCCCATACCAATGCCTGCGAATCATCATCTATGCTTTCAAATCAAGATATATTTATTTTCAGCACAAGAAACAATAGGTTCCAATTTTCGTATGTAATTTTGAGTCAGATACGAAAATCGTATTTACGGTTGATTACCAAAATGATGTGATAATAAAAAAATATTTAATGGCTAGAATTTCAGAACGGAAAAAAAAAAGTGATGAAAGGCCCTGAAGACGCGAACAGTTTTAAAACTTAAAAAAAATTTTGTTGTATACAAATGCTTATGCATCTTTGAATCCTTTTTTTTTTTTTTTTCTTGTTTAATTTTTGTAATTACTAACACTTCTGGAACGATCTCCAGGTAGGGCTTTCTCTGCCAGAAAGTATCTGTCCTTCAATCCCGAGAGCCAAAAATTACATATTTTAGCCAATTTCGGTAAAACAGACAGCCGAAGAGAATGAATTATATTTCTTTGTTACTATCCTTTCCACATACCAATTACTAATATTTACCCCTATGCATACTAGTTCATTAAAATTGCTATTGTACTTCGCTGCCAGTTAATATTTTAAAGAGAGAAAGGATCAATAACTAACTAAGCACAATAGCGATTGAAATGCGAGATCTGGCGCCTACTAAGGGCTTCTCCCGCACACGTTTCGCTCATATACCATTTCCTTTCGATTCTCACACCGCACGGTACTGGACGGTTCCTGGCGTGTTTTTCGCTAACTAACACCTGTAAATCACGAAGCTGGGTATTAGTGGAGCTAGGAACACAGCTACTATCACAATTGGCCTAGTCATTGGGGAAACAAGTTCAAACGATCCTTATACACTGATACCAGGAAGTCGGTGCTTTCGAGAGCTGGAGCTTGTCAAGAACTGTTCACAAGAGTACATTTTAAAGTGCCCTTACTTGCACCTTACACAATTTAACGAATGAAAAAAAATACATAGTTAATAAAATGAATGGCTAAAATGATAAAATATCGGTTGTAACAAAACTAATCTTAGTTATGAAATACAATTCTGCCGCCAGGCTATAGGGCAAGTGAACTATTATTGTAGGCTTAATTCACTATGCGGACCAATCTGCCAGAATCGTGGTGGAATTTGAAATGTGAACCTTTAGGAAAAAAGGTTAAACTGAGACGTGGATTCGGGCAATTTTTCAAAACAGTTATAGGGGGGTTTAGCCATGAACAAAGCTAGTATCACAAACTTCATGTACAGTCCCGTCAAAAAAAAACGCCTTCGTTATACGGAAGAAGTTGCAGAATTAAAGTATGTGACACTGACCGAAATGTTGATATCTCGAAAACTACTGCACAGAATTGAATGAAACAAAAACTGGGTTGCTTATTATGATATCAGCTACATGTCTATACGTATTACACGTAATGGTAAGTAGCCAAATATAATTGGCCGAGTGAGCAACACGAGTTGATAACTAATAATATATCTCATTAATTACTGGATAGAATTGAATAAAACAAAAACTGGATTAATCGTTATAATATCTGATGTTTTTCTATACGTATGACATGCAATATTCAGCAGAAAAATATAATATGCAATTCAGACTTTGTTTCATGAAAATCCTTCCACTGGTTTTCGAGATATCATCAGATATCATTAAATTTTTCTCGCTCGGCCAATTATTTTCAGTCAATCAACGTAGTATTTAATAAGGGTAGAACTATAGTAGACAATCTCACAAGCATTTCAATCTTTTTTTCATGAAAATCCGTCCAGTAGTTTTCGAGATAACCGAATTTCTCCATGGTTGTTATTGGGACCCTCGATATAACGAAAAAGGGCGTATTTTTTTTTTTACCGGAACTGTACACGAATTTACTTGATTTCAGTTCTGTTCATTTGGGTAATGGAAGTGTGCAGAGGGCAATTTAAAACAGAATGAAATGAAGAAGTAAGTTGTTAATCAGAATTGCAACATGAATTTATTACAAAGAGTAATATTTAAACAGGAAAAAAAATTGAGGTTTACAAAAGAGGACAACATGCTGCGTAATTTTGCCGGAAGAAGTCCGGGCGAACTGCACCTGGTTTTATACTCAGATTCCCATGGCGACACCTGCTAGTATGTTCGTCTTCCAACATCTAGAAGTTCGTGTGTGCTCCTGGTCTATTGTGTCTGCGGTGTATCTTGAGTCCTGCAAGTATTTTGTGAGCGGCTACGTCTTCCTGGATGGGGTGGCTTTAATCGATGGCCGCCATTGTTTTTGTAACCATCTTGGATATCAACAAGGCACTCTGCTGCCAAAAACGTACAATCGATTATCTGTGTTCGTTCTGCGGAGAACTCAAGATAGGCCGCACACACTATAGGAGGTAATTTACTGCACCAAAGACTACTTTCCAATAACAAAACTAAGGCCAGTGGCTCTTGATGATGTAACAGAAGTGTTGTGTCAGTATCAACGCCGATGTCAAAACGTGGTGTCAAAAATGGTATCCCAATAATCTTCCTGCTGATGAAAAGAGCTGTCTGGTATTTAAGGATTAAGGCTTTAAGGTGCGCTGATAGCTAGGTCTTAGCACCAACCTCAGTTACAGTGCACTGGGTTACCACTGCACCACACATTACAGAGATGTTGAATAAAGCTCAAATTTAGGATTTACCATATTATATCTTCACCTTCTGCAGTAATTAAAAAACCCTGGGCAGGAGGACGGCTTGGTAAGGGTATCAGGCTTGTTTATCTTGGTTGGAGTTTGACATTTTGCCTTCTACTAATTCACGCACTTGGTTGTAAATAATATCAACATGCTTCGTGCATAACTTCTCTATGTAGCTTACAGCACGGAAAAGCGCACTTTGTGAATGTGCGAATAAAGGAATTAGGTATTATCCCACAGTTCCTTGGTCGAGAGGCAGTTGTGAACCGTTTGGGAGAGAGCCTGATGTTCAGATTTCATCGCTGAGAGTGACACTGTTTTCTGAAGACTCGACCTCCAAAGGAATGGAACTCCTCCAAAGGAATGGAACTCCTCCATAGATGGCAATGACTCTTGTGGTGGATTTCCTGTTGGAGGGTCACTGGCGCGGATAGCATCAGTGAAACGTTTCAAGCCCGAAACATCCAGCCGTGCTACCAAACTTCTGACCTTGGCCCCTTGTATATTCCTGTACGTACCTGTATGTGTTTACAGTCTTACCATTCCTCTTTAGTTGGTGCTGATGCATGCTAAGCCAAATTGTGCACAGCAAAGGAAATATCTGGTCACGTGCCATTTGCAGTATAGGATAACGATCCTACAAGTTCTGTTAATGGGATTTTAACTGGGCACTTCCCCCGTAGGATTTTATCTGGGCGTCTGTAAGATTCAATTTCTGGTCAGGGACCTATGCAAGCTCAGATAAACGACAGGAAAAAGCATGCTTCTGAAATAATAAATAATACTATTCCTCACTTTAGGTCATATGCAGTGGGGATGGTGTGTTATCCTTGAAAAGTTCTTTCTCGTGTTATATCTCATCATCGTTGTACACTTACAGCTGCAAGAATACTTCATGGTCTCGGGTTTCCTATGTTGTAGGGTTGATTTATTTTTGACATAATATACTTCTAATGAGTATAGAGGACTCTTCATACAATGAATACGTAAGATTGCATTAATGCTACAGCTGATTCTAGTATTAATAGTATGATTTGTGTAGCGAGGAGTCCTGAAATTAACATTAGGGTTATTGTAGGAGTAGGTCCTTAATTTCTTAGTAAAGTTATTAGTAAGTGTCCTGCAATTATGTTAGCTGCTAAAAGAATTGCTAATAATATCACTTACAGTCTCAATTATTAATACTATGAATATTATTAATAGTCTAGGGGTTCCTTGTGGAACTAAATGAGTAAATTTTTGGTTTATGTTATTAATTCATCCAAATAATATGAGTGATAATCATAGAGGCAGGGCTAGTGTCAGGGTTGTATGTCTTGTTCTAGTGAATACATGAGGGATTCGGCCTATGGTGTTAACTATAATTAGAATTGGAAGGGGTAGCATAATTGGGTTTAATCCTTTTGTATAGAGAGTAATTTGAATTATGAGTTTAGTCTTACGGTGATTAAATTAAATATGGTAATTTGTCGTGTGGTGGGATACATGTACGAAGATAAGAAATACCTAGAATCGGAACACTAAGAGAATGACTTGATGTTATCATCGATTGTGTAAGTCTTGGCTTCGCTCGCCTGTTTGAAGTGCATGCAAGGTGCACTCTTGGCCATTCATTACCCGTTACCAAAGATGCATATATGTATATTTCATGGTTTTGCAGTGCCATAGTACGAGAGTACACTGTGAACACGATCGGATCATGCTTGTCCGTGCATTAGCATTGGATTCAGTGGGAATGATAGTTTCAAGACGTTGTTATGGCTACGTACAACACATAAAATAATTTTAGCAATGAAGAAAGATAATTTATAGTTCCTCTCATAACATAGTGAAGTGAGGAAATGTTTGCTCCAGTAGAAGTGCTTTTAAAAACGATTTAAAAACAAGGTTCGTACCTAAAACATAAACGTCGCGCTTAATGCATCATCATCCTTCCCTAGTGGTTGGAAGGCAACAAGAAGTAACGCAGGCAAGCTATCGAAATTCAGCTGCCCAAAAGCCAAACAAACAAAATAATTGTGGAATATTGAATTAAATACCTTTAATTTTTTTAATTATTAAAAATAAAGTAAAATAAGTCGAATGAAGAATAAATGCGAGTTTAGTTCCATGTGTCTAAAATAAGCATACTAACTCATACGAAAAACTGTTGGACTACGTAGAGCAACTGTTCAGAAGCTGTCTCGTGATTTCGGCAGTGTTCTATTACTTTCTAATTTGGCAAGATGCACCAGTCCTACAGACAAACACGGGCAATATTCGATGAACGCCGAGTCATTCTTTCAGCGGCCAGACTATATACTAATTTAATTGTACTGATAAGACTGAACTTCTTGGGTCAAATACTGAAAATAAGTATGCTGTAATGGTAAAGTTTTATTTGTTTTAGGTAATTTGATTGAAATTAATGGGGTTTTTAATTTGCTGGTATGGAATATGTGAAATATGAATATTAATAAAGTTATGATAAAGAATATTATTAGTATTAATCATGGAAGAGGTAATATTTCTGGGATACAGGCCATCTTTGATAATTTAAGTTGACATTCTTACGTCATTTTTGGAACAGGTCTATTTGGAGTATTATACTATGGGACGGTTTGAGAGACCGGCACTTACAATCAGCCACCTGCTTAATTTTGATTTATGATTCATTTGGAAAAAGTTTTAGTATTTACTCTTTCAATTACACTTCTTATGAATATACGAGTAGTGCCACCGATTTCCAAGTTCTGTACAAAGAGTAGTCCTGGGCGGGTAATTATGAATGATACTTGGTTAAGGCGATCAGGGATAGCATCTGTTTTAACTCCTACTGAGGGCATTGTTCACGAGGAAAAACGTCAGGTGCGCAATTAGACATTGTACCTGTGCGTTAAATGGAAGAGTTGTCCGGTTATCAACATCTAGATGTTGAAATTACCCAGGATTTAAGTCTTGTGTTGGTACTATATATGCATCAAGTTTTACACTTGAGAAATCTGAATATTTGTAAGATCAGTATCATTAACGGCCAATTCTTTTTAGTTTTAAGCTTGGCATGTTGACTTCATCTAGTAAATATAATAGTCATAAAGATGGGAGAGCAATGGAAATTAGGCTGATAGCAGGAATAAGGGCTCAAATAGTTGCAAATGATTGCTCTTCTATTAAGAACTGGTTTGGGAGGTTTGGTAATAGTAAGGAACTTATTATGTATCCTACTAGAATTGTAATTAGTGTAATTAAATGCTCTATTAGAGGGGATGCGCTGTTTTGAAATGAGATGAAAGATCATGTTGCCATAATTATTTAATAAGAAGAGTTGATTGTACGTATGATCCTCTTGGTAAGGTAGTGTGTTGTCATTCAGATTATGCTTGTGTATTTACGGTTAGGGTAAAAGGTCGCTGTGCTAAGGGTTTCTCATAATACGTATAATGAAGGTTATTATTATAATGCCAAAGAATGAGATTAGTGAGCCTATTAATGATACAATATTTCAGATGGTGTATGAATCAGGATAATCTCTATTATGGCGGAGTATGCCTCCAAATTCCTAATCCACGAAAATGCTGGGGAAAGAATGTTATCTTTACACCAAGAAATAGTACAAAGAACTGAATTTTAAATCACGTATGATTCATAGATACTCCTAGGAAGAGAGGAAGTCAGTTAATTATGCCAGCTATAATATCGAATACCGTTCCTATCGAAAGAACATAGTGGAAATGTGCTACAACATAATATCTGTCATGTAAAACAATACAACAATATCATTTGACGAATTTAATAAAATAATACCTACCGGGAATAATAAACTAAATTCCAGTCTTTATATTGAAGTAGTAAATGTGATTTGTGCTCCATACAGTGTTGGCAGTCGTCTAAAGATTTTGATTGCTACGGGGATAGCAATTACTATTGTAGCACCAGTTAATTAGGCTCGTGTATCTACATATATTCCTGCTGTGAAGATATGATGAGTTCATACTATGAATCCTAAAACTCCAATTGCTGATGTGGCATAAATTATTCTCGGTGTGCCAAATGGTTGTTTTTTTCCTGCTTGTTGACTAACAATGTGTGAAATTATTCAGAATCCTGGTAAGATTAAAATATATACTTCTGGGGGTGCCCAAAATATCAAAATAAGTGCCAGAATAAGATAGGATCTTCCTCCTCCTGTAGGGTCAAAGAATCTTGTATTAAGGTTTCGGTCCGTTAAAAGTATTGTGATTGGTCAGGCTGGAACAGGTAATGTTAAGAGGAGCAGAATTAATGATTTTTACTGATCATACAAATAATGGGACTCATTCGAACAACTTCCTTCTAGGTCGTGTATTGATGATTGTAGAAATAAAGTTAATTGCTTCTAGAATTGAGGATACTCCTGCTAAATGTAATGGGAAGATTGTTATGTCTACAGATCCTCTTCTGTGTGAGATGTTAGATGATAGAAGGGGGTGTGCAGGTCACCTGTTCCTGCACTTCTTTCTACAGCTGCTGAGCGGAGAACGAGTGGTGTTAGAGAAGGAGGCAACAATCAGCACCATATGTTGTTTAGCTGTGGAAATGCCTTATCAGGAGAACTAGTCGTTTTTCAAATCCTCCAATTATAATTGGTATTACTGCGAAAAAGATTATGACGAAAGAGTGTGTGGTCACAATTTGATCATCTCCAGTTAGTCTCCCTGGTTGGCTTACTTCTAGTTGGATCGTCTTAGGGCTGTTCCAGTTATTGAGGACCAAATTTCGAACACAAAATATAATAGTTCCAATGTCTTTATGATTAGTTGAAAATATTCATGGCAGTATTTATAGCTTAATTTAAGCGGAAAATTGCAAATTTATAGATGGCTTTGGCTCAGGTTAGTATTTTATGAGAATACTATATTGTAAATATAAAGAAGCAGTTAGCCTAACTTGAAATTACTTACAGCTTTGAAGACTATTAGTTTTTTTTTAACTTAAGGCTTATATTATATTATAGATAACTACTAATTAATAAAGAGGAAGCTGAAGTGACCGTCAGTACTGTCACTATTATGCGTTCTGTTTTTATTATGAGGGGGAAATGAGAGAAGGCTTTTAATATAATGTTATACGAAATTCCTAGTAAGAAATGTAGTGTTGTTAAGGATGACATTGTTAGTACTATAATTTGTTGTAGAATTGTTCTTATTATTTCAGAAATGTTTAGTCATTTAGGTAAAAAACCAAGGAAAGAGGGATTCCTCCCAAAGATAGAAGGTGTGTTGCTAATAGTAAATTAATATTTTTCTGATCGCTGTGGGTTGATGTTTGGCAAATATTTCTTTTTTTTTTAGCATATAAAAGATCAATATATTAAGTAAGGTGTAAAAGATGAAGTATTGTATAATTATTCTTGTTCTTATAATAGTTGCAATGATTAATCATCCTATGTGTTTAATTGATGAGTATGCTAGGATTTTTCGGGTTAGTATTGATTGTATCCTCCAATGGCTTCCACTAAGAAAGATGTTACAGCGAAGAATATGGCTGACGTGGAGTTCAGGGCACTTATTATAAATAATGATGCCGGCTTTTGTCATGTTATCAAGGCTAAACAGTTTGATCAGGAAAGCCTTTGGATTATAGCTGAAAATCAGAAAAGTAGAGGGGCAGCACCAATTTTTAATCTTAGAGCTGAAGTTATTGTGTGCGCGGCGTATCTTGAGTCTTGCAAGTATTTTGTGAACGGCTACGTCTTCCTGGAGGGGGCGGCTTTAATCGATGGCCGCCATTGTTTTTGTAACCATCTTGGATATCAACAAGGCACTCTGCAACTGAAAACATACAATCGATTATCTGAGTTCGTTCTTTGGAGAACTCAAGATAGGCCGCGGACACTATAGAAAGATGTTGTTAATTCTGATTGCTATGTTTCTACATGGTGAGTCAAAAGTATCGACCCAGTGGATTTGGTAGCCACATGATTTGGTTCAGCCATCAAACAACCATCGTCATTGATCACCATGGAGGGAGCCACGTTTTGAGATCATCCAGGGATGCCCCCCCTCCCACCCTGCCCCCCTTAAATTTTCCACTTCCGGTTCTTTTAGGAATAGGGCATTAGTCCCAATCTGAGATATGCGCGTGCAGTCAATTCATGGTGAATGCAGAAAACAGCATGTAAATCGGCCCAACAGCACGAGCTATGACCAAAACACTCTAGTATCCTGAACAGTTGTGTGAATTGGTTGATTGCATGCAATAAATACACAACCTTGTCTTGGTTCAGATTACATAAGTTCTGGTTTGTGTGAATGAGGTACCGTTTCACACGCTTTTAACACGCACGTTTTGTTTAAGTGTATATTTCTGTTCGTGGCCGAGTACCTCCGTGGGAAAGCCTTAGCTCACAGTTATGCAATATCTGCCGAACATGTATGCTTTTTCTGCATTTCAGCCTGTGCATTTTGTAGTCGTCCCTGAACGCAGTAAGTGGGCCAAGCTCCGATGCAATTTTGTATTGTAAACAGTTACAGTTTATCATTACTCCAGGCTTTAACCACTCACTGAACTATATTTCACTCATTACATTGTTTTACCTTGCTGTGAGGGCGTGGAACGGATTGTTCTGCCCGCGCCATGTCTTCCTACTTTTCATTTGTTTCATATTTTTTTGCAAACCTACTTACAATTTTTTCACATTTTTCGCATATCCACTTGACACTCCATTTTATGCGTAATACAATGCGCGCGACTCAGAGTCGGACTGGGTAGGAAAGGGCGACTGTGCCATTTATCGAAATAACCAGGGAGGGGCGCCATGCGTTTTACAGGAATCTTCAAGTTATGGTGCCTCTAACCGTCAAGGGGTTTCGGGAAGCGCTCTAAGCTCCCCAAGCAGAAGCAAAGGCCGGGGGGGTCGAGCTCAAGAAGCTTTACTTATTTTCATATTCTGTCGTCATTTCTGGCTTCGGAGTGCATTCTTCAATACACATTTTATATTTCAAGTAAATGCTAGATTTTGCAAATTTTGGAGTGGATTGGGGAGAGGAGAGTGAGTTTTAAAAAATGCATTAAAAACTTTGAGAAGGGAATTATTGCCTGAAAGGAAAGGTTATCAGCGGACAGGGAATCCAAAACCATTCATTTTTCTTGGCGGAGAGGAAAAAAAATAGACTATACCAAAGGGGCGCCGAAAGTATGGTAGTCTATAAGGGCCTGTGCCATTGGCATAATGGCACTATGGCCAGTCCGAGTCCGGTGCCGTGACCTCATGTTAACGCTCTTCAATTCTGGGCATCAAAACTGAAAAGAAATTTTTTCCGGTCATACATCTTTTCGTTTCAATGTTGCGAAATTAACCACAGGCGCACGGAATTCCAGGCTAAACATTAGGATGGATAAATTGATTGTTTTTTTGTTTGCGAGTTTTGCCTTTTTTTTTTTCAAGCCACTTCTCGTATTTCTGGTATTTTATCACATTTTTCAAAAATATTTTTACCTCTGTCGGCTTTGAATGGCTCACGCTTGAGAAACATTCAAAACACATAAATAGTCGTCGGCTGCTACAAAGGGAGTAGCCTACAATTATTTGAAAATAATGGCTGTACTTCTGGCCAGTTTTAAAGACATGTTAGAATCATGCAAATGAGGAACCGTAATTGGAGGAAGCCCATATCTCGGCGAATCTCGCCAGAAAATCTATCAATCCGGACAGCAGCTAATCCCAAGTGGTCATAATGCACTAATCATTCAACCGCTAAATCATGGCAGTTGATTTTTATTCATTAAATTCCGCACGCCTTTTTTTTTTTTCTATTTATAAAAGCGCTTCCGGAGTTTCCTCAGGGAAAATAGCTTCTAATTTGCTTGTTAATTTTGTCTGATGTATACGCTGATGTCAAAGAACGAAGGAATCAGCACTAATAATCCTTCAACCCTGCCGTCGTAAAGTAATCCCGTGTTTTAAAAGATTACGCAGAAAAGGAATTTCTGAACGCTTCCTAAAGTTAAAACTCTGAACCCGTGCTTGCTACTCGATTAAACTGACGCAAAATTCGAACTCACAATTTGCCAGTCAGAATGACAGAAGAACAGTCGCGTACACAGACCAACGAAAGGGCAGGGGGAACTTTTGTAAAAGGGCACGCTGAGGTTTTTTCTGGGTCTTTTTTTTTACCCTTTTTTAAGCTTATCTCTCTTTTTTACCCATTTATGCCCGTTTCCTCACCTTCTTTTGCCCTTTTTAGTCTTCTAGACTCTTTTTCTGGCTGCAGCACCAGCGTTTATCGCTTCAGAAAGCCAAAATACGGAATATATTTTTCTTTAGCAAAAAAAAATGGTTGATGTGTTCATTGACCTGGTTTTACGTCTGTGATGCGCCATCCCACCGTGCAATACCGATTGCTGATTGAGTTCAGTATTTAATACGTCTTGTAGTACCTAGTTTCTTTTTTTGCGTAAGAATACTTTCGAGAGTGCTTGAAGTGTTTTAAATAACGTTAAATAAGGTTTTCTTGAGAAATCTCGCAGTGTTTTCAAAGTTATCTTTTGAACAACCACGGTGAGCATGAACTCAATTTGGTCCATATTTATATAGTGGTGACACGACTTGGCAACAATCCATGTTAGGGAAGGAAGAACTTGGAAAAATATTCCAGTAGAAGGAGGCCGAAGAAGGGACTCGACGCTGTAGCTGAAGCAGAAACCGGAATCGAATCTTACATTAAAAATACATAACGTACAGCAAGCTTATTGGCTTTATCTCGTGTTTAACAGAGGGTTGCTAACTTAGTTGCAGAGTGAATTATAAACTGTTGCATTATTGTTTACAACTGATTTATACAAGCAATAAACATCAATCGAATATCATATCGTTAACAACTGTCTTGGTCGTAACACAAGTAACTGGTCTCTTGGAAGTGTTCTTACTCATGATTTGGGCTTGAGGAGATTCGGTCGAGTGCAGCCCTTAAAGGCGCCTTTTCACCTTTTCAACTCCTAGATGGAGCACCGTAGAATCTTCGAGCAATATAAAGAAAACTAGCTGTACCCCGGCGTAACATACGCCGGTCTAGCTGGTTCCCGCATGCGCGAGTGATAAACTTTACTTGGCAGCATAAATTGAAAAGGG
>JAHWFP010029833.1:0-32746 GCA_023313725.1 Lithobius niger
AAAAAAAACCTTCGTTAATAACGTAGGTGTTATTGCACTTATTGCTGCAATTTCTGGGGAAATACCTGGAGTTGGTTTATTTTTTGTTTTAATTGTGTACTAACCACCCCCTCCCCCAAATCTCGTAAATTTTCGAATGGTAAATAAGTTTCTGCAGAATGGGCTGCGTCACTTGCATGGTGAGTTAAAATAGGTGCCTTGTTTTTAAGTTTTTCTGCCTCCCTTCCCCCACACACACCCAAGAAATTTTATAATGGAATTACTTTGCTATATGCCGACTAGATATACATTACCTACCTTTTATGCATTCTCCCCCTTATTGTTCTAAACACCCTAGCGAAACTTGTTGGCTTCCCTACCAGGCTCCTAGTTACTTCATTGCACATGGTGGCACAGGCCTCCTCTAAAAGCATTTGATCCGAACCACGCTTCATCTTTCTTCCTAGAGCATCATCACATGTGGTTGTTTGCCTCCGCTCTCCTAGCAAATCAATACGACGCGTGTTGCACCGGTCTCAGTTACCTTCTTCAAGCCAACTTGTACCTTTGGCCAACTGAATTTCGGGTCCTATGGCATCTCCAATTGTTCTTGCTGCTGCTGACTCGTTTCTTGACCACAACTCTGAAGTTCTGACTGCTTCATTATCTATACAGCCATCCAATATGGTTGCGGTCAGTCACATCGTCTGGCGGTCCTACGGGGCTGGACCTGAAGCGCCCAGCGCCTACTGGTGCCTCTGTCATGACAACCTCATCGCCTATGCAGCCGTCTAATACGGCCACAGTCGCACCGTCCAGCAGTCCTTCGGGACCAGGCCTACTATAACACCTGGTGCATCTGTTCTGACCGTTTCGTCGCCTACACAGCCGTTCAATACGGCCACAGCCGCACTATCCAGCGGCCCCATGGGACCGGGCCTGGCACGACACCTGGTGCCTACTGGCTACACTGCTGGTCCATCATCTACCATGACAGAGGTGTCTTGCCCACCACAGATCTCACAGACAGCTCCGCCTCGTCACATGAGCCGGTCCGTGTTCTCTAGTCCCGCCCTTTGTCCTGGCAATCGTTATCATCCCTCCCAGAGCCCCTGCCTCCTGAGAGTTTCTGGCACCTTCTCCACACGTCCCTCAGTTAATGTCAGACCCCTTGGCCGTTCCTATCTCTTCAACCGGGCACTTTACAGAGACCGTACCCTGTTCCTTCTTCTTCTGCCATGACTCGTTCTCATGTCGCAGCACCGTCAGCTCTATTTAAGGGATCGCCACCTCGGCCAGCTTCAACTTCGACAAGATTACTTGTCCCCTTTCCTCGATTTAGAGGGCCAGTGCTCTCCATGGCACACACAGCCTCGATCGCTTGCGACCACATACCTCACCCATTGGATGCTGTTCTCTTTCTGCATCGATCCCAGCGTCCACTTCAGACCTTCCAGCTCGTCCAGACGTTCTTACTCCATCGCCATCCTTGCTACGCCTCGAACTAGGCCTTGACTCCTTAGGCCCACCTGGGTTCAGTCCAACTTGCCATGCCGTCCCTGTTTCTCCAGAGTCCCCTTTCCCTGCTTCTCAGAACTTTCTATCGCTGCGGCCGCAGCCCCCGGTGACTTGTCCGGGCTGCTCCCCACATACAGGGGATCACCAGGCTTTCTTCCCTTGCCAAGCCTACCATGATCCACAATCTTCATCACCACCTTCATCGTTGCCTTGGCCTTCCTAGCGCCTTTGGGCGACCATCCTGCTGCCTGCAGTAAAGACTTCGGGACTGCCTCGTGTCATCATGTCCTTCTTGCATCTGTATTTCTCACTGTAATAAATTTTATATCCTAGCCTAGTCTACCATGCCATGTCCAAAAAAAAAAAAAACACATAAGCATTATGAGAAATGGAATCCACCAATGGGCCCCTTCATTTCTCAGACAAGCAATCAGTCCCTTGACAGATTCGTCCTGTGATCATCCAACAAAACAGCGAGGTGGGGGAGGCTAATGAACACCGAACTCCAGTACTTCGTATTATTGTAAAATAAGGCAAACAATGTTCTACTATCCCTTCATGCCTCTCAGACAATGACGCAGTCCCTAGCTACAAGTGACAGGCCTTTCTAGTCAGCCCTTGGCACCAACAGCCGACTCTTGCTTTCACTCCTTCCCCTTTTCTTTCTGAAGTTCCACTTTTCGGATGTTCCGGGCCGTAAATACCGTGTTGTCTGCAGTTCCCCAGTCGCTCAGGCCATCTGGTATCTCTCTAACCAGGCCCCTCGTTTCCCTCTTCCGAAGCACTATGGTGTCTCTCTCTAACCAGGCCTCCCGTTTCCCTATTCTGAAGCACTATGGGCCTCCACCCTACATGGGCTACAGCTCTCTACTGATGACCTGCCCACCTGAATGTTAACATCGCTTCCTTGCTGGCTACGGCACGGTCTTTTGTTGAGAAATACAATACGTTATGTGCAGCCAACACAAGACTGTCGTTAACAGTGGATTTTCTCCGAGCCTCTAGCGCCACGGTAGCAGCTGAGGTGGACCACTTGCGATAGAAGAACACCTTCTAAAGTTCGAAGTCATCTTGTTGAAGACCAAGTTTCGTTAGCTATTACCGCAGCCCCCAACACCACCCTGGCGCATCCAACATAGTGCTAGGTCACAGACACACCAGTCTCCATGTGGCTATTCCGTGCAGGCGCCTCGGGCCAAGTTACCAGTCCCTTCTAAATCTCACGGGCCACGTAATGCTACTGCGCCATCATGTCAGGATTCCATTTCCCACAAATCACCTATTCCGCCGGCTATCGCTTTACACAGTCCACCACTGTCATCTTCACGCCAGGATTCTGCTGGCTCCAGCATTCCACCTTTTATTTCAAATGGATTATCAGGTTGGGAAGCCGGGGCCATACAGTTGTTTTCAATTTTGTTCAGAACACACTTGCAATGACATCTTCGTTCTTACACGCAGCAAATTCACCAAGCCATTTAGGACCCTTCTGTGCCTCATACACCGTCTTCAATCCCGCATACAACACCAACTGTGCACTATACTCACAATGTTTTTCTTCGATTAGCTCTTTGTTCCTCTTATAATACTTTTGCCGACAAATCACCAAATGAACTCTCGACTAGCAGCCTCATCCGGCTACTGTCCGATTACACCACTATGGGCCTAGCTTCCCAAAACTTTACCAGTGGCTTTTGCCCCACTTTTGATTCTTCTATAATCTTCAATTCTTATCCTGTTATGATAAATCTTCCAATAAACCCCAACATACGATCACTATCTTCGGTCCTACATTGACCTAACCGTCTACCCAACACTCCGTTCGGTTCCATGATCACTAGATACTCTTCATGACCTATGTTCTTCCCAACGGCCAGGCCCTTCGGTCGCAGGCACCCACAGCTAGTCCCTCGCCCAGCACCCTCTTTGCCATCCCGGTTGTGCCTTGGCCGGCCCCTAGATATCCTGTGCCCGTTCCAGTTTCCACAAGATGATAAAGCACCATGGACGTCACCAGCTTCCCCACTGTCTTGGGGTAATGTGAGCTATTTCTTCACTTTTAGCTATATTAGCCTTTTCCTTTGAACAAGTATGGCACCCATTCTTGTCACCGAGACCAGTTCTGCACACGCCTATCGAGTTTTGAATCGATGTTGACCGTACTGCAACATAGCGACCAGCACAATCTACTGTTAGGACGGGATCCCTGTCTTGACTCAACAACGACCGTCCAGGGCCCACTTCCGAGTTCCACGTTGAGATTTCGCATTGTCCATCCCTATCCCTCCTGGGTTTCTCAGACTGCTGTCAACACGGGCCACTCGCCCTCTTAAATCTTGCTGCTTCTTCCATACGCCAGTCGGTTCTCGGTACATAACACGATGGCGGCCGCCGAGGACAACATGGACTCACAATTGAGACCCTGCTCCTACGTGGCGCTTGGGCCCATCACTGTTCCTTGGGGCCAGGGATGGAACATGCCTTCACTCGATGGATTGCCTACGGTTCACAAGGTCAGTTGATTCTGGGGTGGCCAGCTCGTAGGTTGGAAAACTGTTACTATGGCCCCACCACCATCGGTGACAAGGTCTGCTTAATGCATAAAGACAGGTAATGTATATTTTCGTTGGCATATAAAGACATCAATTTACCTGGTACCAGGTTCAAATTGGTTTTTATTGACTAACCGAAAATATAATATACATTACCTATATCCCCCAGCCTCCCCTCTGAGTTGCCATGGTTACGACTGTGAGGAAAGAAAGATGAAGCATGGTTCGGATCGAACGCTTTTATAGGAGGCCTGCGTCGTGCATGTGCAATAAGGTAACTACGAGCCTGGCAGGGAAGCCAACAAGTTTCGCTAGGATTTGGGGCACGCTAAGCAGGATAATGCATAAAAGGCAGGTAATGTATATTTTCGGTTGCGCAATAAAAACCAGTTTCATCCAGGTACCCTGGCAAATTGATGTTTTAGAACGTAGGCTGCGTATTTCCATACTTGAGTTAAAACACAAATGATTGTTCTTTTATTTCTTGTAACTGCGGTTTGGCCGAGCGAGCAAAGCGAGCGATGTCGAATACTTGATAATATTTGGAGTTTGCTCGTTTGTGTGTTTTACAAAATTTTATAACATTACATTACATAACAGTTTGTTCTGTTTTGGGTGAAATGTCACGACAAAAGGGACTTTGGTGCATATAATCTACAAGTTCGAAGATGAAATTCTCCAGAGTATCACAAAATCGATGTACTGATTATTTCGACGCAATAATTGCAATTGTTGCTCACGGCTTATTCGTTCATCACATTCCTCAGGACACCTGCATCCAAATCATACATCATTCAAAGCATACGATACGTTTGTTTGTTTGTTTGTTTGTCAGTCTGCTCCTCCAGAAGTTAGGCCCTACGAACGTGAAGAGTATCGGTAAATGAAAGATGGAGTGTGGAGTGTAGATTGTGTGGAAATCGCTCGCTTTGCTCACTCACTCCACGCCTTTGCGTGCTACAGAAACACGAATGTTTGACAACCTTTTAAAACCTATAGGTCTACCTTTTCCGTGCATTCAGTCAGTTGGAGCAAAACCAATGTTAAGATCTCTACAAAGTATGATGCAAAATATGTAGTACTGTTAATTTTACAACCAAGTTTCTATCTGCTAAGATTGCCGGAACAGTAACTTTCCATCGTATAACCAGCTTATCTTATACAATGGATTCCCACAGCAAACCCTCTACCTGGTATAGAAATGCATTCTAACTACGGTAAATGCATTGGATTTTTTTTTAATATTCACAGTAAATTCTTTTATTAAGTTATCAAGGAGCACACAACAGTTCCCGTTGCTCCAATGCTTGTACCATATGTGGAAATTAGGACAGCCCCCCCCCCCCCTTATGTGACAGAGCGTTGTTGCGATTTCCCGCTTGCATGGAAATACTGTGACGTCACTGCATCTGCCAAATATTGTTGAAGGTCCTTAAAAACAGCTATGATCTAAGGTTGGAAAAAAGAATGACGTTATCAGTACAGTGCATCTTTGCATCAGTGCATCGAAGGGTTACTTGTACAGACAGTTCAGTTTGAAGACACACAAACAAACAAAAAACTAAGATTATCGAGATTCCCACTTCGGACGTCATTAGAATAAGGATTATTGAGATTCCAACCGCGGACGTCATTAGAATAAGGATTATTGAGATTCCCACTGCGGACGTCGTTAGAATAAGGATTATCGAAATTCCCACTGCGGACGTCATTAGAATAAGGATTATTGAGATTCCCACCGCGGACGTCATTAGAATAAGGATTATCGAGATTCCCACTTCGGACGTCATTAGAATAAGGGTTATTGAGATTTCCACTTCGGACGTCATTAGAATAAGGATTATTGAGATTCCCACTTCGGACGTCATTAGAATAAGGATTATTGAGATTCCAACCGCGGACGTCATTAGAATAAGGATTATTGAGATTCCCACTGCGGACTTCATTAGAATAAGGATTATTGAGATTCCCACCGCGGACGTCATTAGAATAAGGATTATCGAGATTCCCACTTCGGACGTCATTAGAATAAGGATTATTGAGATTCCCACTTCGGACGTCATTAGAATAAGGATTATTGAGATTCCCACTGCAGACATACACACACAAACAAACAAAAATTACGATTTTAGTTATATAGAATTCTCGCTGCTAGTTTCGAGGTTCGTTTGAAGTTTTTGTGAGAAACAGTCAAGTTTCTACTGACACCATTGATCAAGTGACCAAAATACTGGCTTCCCCCACTTTCCACAGTTTTTTTTCCTTTCACACAAGCCTCAAATCGAGCGTCACACATCGGAAACATATTTTTAACATATAAGAAAAATTTAAACAAAAAATACTAAAATGCTGTAGTTGCCAAACTCGATTTCGATTCATCTTTTAGAATCGTTCATGGGCTCATCTCGGTTATTAAAACACAAGGAAATATGCTTAGTGTCTACTTTCAGGGTTGTTTTAATCTGGTGACTGTCATGCAACAGATAAGCCACAGATGTGCTGGAAAAAGCATGAAAAAGCATAAAACAAACTCAAAATAATTCTTCGGCCAAATTTGAAGTTTTTATTGACCTTTTAAAATAGCTTACAACCGTTGTTTTTTTGTTTGTGTTTTTTTTTTTTTGTTCTTCTGTGTAACCTCGAGTGTAGGAGGAGGAAAAAGCAGGCACCCACTAACTCTGTTTCGTAGGATGACAGAAATAGTGGGGCTTATCTATTTTGTACAACTCTTTCATTGTTGGACCATTGTTGCAGCAGTGGATTATATCACTGCTGCAACAATGAAACCGTTGTCTTAACACTAGTAACAACGACTGCTAGGCGTAGATTTCTTACTTAGGTAAGTAAGAAAACGAAAGTCTTTGATTCTTACTTAAGTAGTAAAAATACAATCGTTGTCCATATTTACGTACCCCAAATTTTTTCTAAAGTAGTAATAAATTATTTCACACTTTAAATTAACAACGATTAATTTTTTTAATGAGAAAACAGAATTCTAGGCATAGCAAACGAAGGCGTGGGGTTCTTACTTATGTAAGTAAATGTAGCGTACCGCTATCAATGTTTGCGTATCAATATTTACGTGTCAATGGTTCGAAAATAATACATTTATTACAGCTAAAGAAAGACCCAAAGGAAAAACTTAAAATTGATTAAAATGAACACATAAGGCATTTATTGCAGTTATTTAGTTTTAAAAACGGAGTGGAGCAAAGATTGATTGATTGATTGGTTTATTACGCAGAAAATTGGTCCTAGATTACGCATTCTGCGACTAAATGCATATAAGTAGAGAGAAAATAGTACAGAGAAAATAGGAGACAGAGAAAACTATTGAACATAGAGAAGCACACCGGGAGCAACATTCCCTCCAACAATGGCTTATTATTATTATTATTATTATTATTATTATTATTATTATTATTATTATTATTATGAAATATGTAATGAAAAATGTTTAAATTTAGAAAAAAAGAAATTTACAAAGTACCTAGGTATAGAAATTGATTCAAATTGGAATTTCAAAACACATATATTACAACTAATATCCAAAATAAGACAATTTCTACCAAAGATGTATCTGCTGCGAAAGATACTAGACACAAAAAATAAGAAAATAGTGTACGATGCTTGGATTGGAAGTATAATAAGATACGGCATAGAACTTTATGGATTTGCATCTGACTACTTGATCGAAAGATTACAAAAAGTGCAAAATAAGATTATTAAAGTTTTATTTGGCTATGAAGGAAAAGAACAAAAAACAAATGACATTTTTAAAGAGAACGAAATATTAAAAATAATAAAACTCAGAGATTATATTATATTAACAAAAAATTATTACATAAATAAATTTAAAATCTATAATAAAGAGAGAGAAATAAATCTAAGGAAAAATAAACAAACATTTTCACAACCGACATGGAATAATAAATATGGGAAAAGAAATAGAACTTATTATATGCCATGTATTTTTAATGAATTGCCAAAAAATATGTTGGAGTACAACAATTTAAAAGACTTCAAGATAAAAATAAAAAATACCATGACAAAAGATACATAAATTTTAATAGCTACCACTAACAAGATAATAAAAATAAAATACCCATTGCAATTAAATAAACCTATAAAATAAACCAGGGTCAAGTATTGTTAATAATAGCAAAAAATTGTGAATAAGATGCTTTGTATAAACTCACACAAGCTGTATTACAGCTTCGAGGATTGCAATTTGTTTGTAATTTGCTATTGAACTAAATAAATTATTATTATTATTACTTTATTACTTGAGTACTACAGACCCCAACGTCATGGACTCACTCTTCTTATTGTTAACTTAACTCTAACATCCGGTTTACCACAAACTAAAATGCCTGCATAGATAAACAAGGATACACATCAACACACAAATCTGCGTGTTGCACGTTAGAAGGAAAGAATGGCTTGTTATATGCTATCACAATAATGGCTCGGTTACTGACGATGCAAATTGTTGTTGTACAAATATGTTGACGACGGTTCGGCAACAATGCACTAACACTGTCGCTTTATTGCAACAATGGCTCGCCATTAAAGATTCAATTCGTTGTTGTACAAATATGTTAGACGATGAATTCGGCAACAATGCGGTAAGACTTTCGCTTTATTGCCTTCGTGGCTTCGCCACTCGGCTAAACAGCGAAAGTCTTATCTTATTGTTGCAGAACGCCATCGTTGTCTAACTGATACGTAGTCGGTCCACGCTTCGTATACAGTTTAGTTGATTTCCAGAGCAGCTCAGTACGTAACTAATAGATTTAAGACGGTTTGGTTTGTGACGAATTTTAACATGGAAGATTAAAAGTACATAACACATGTCAACAATGACTGGCCCGAAAACAACGTTAAAAGAGCAATAGCATTGTCAGTCGTTAAAGTATTTTGATTTCCTATTTTGAAAACCTGTCGTTGGTTTAAGTGTTTTTTTTTAAGGCCAAAGTTTGTTCATGCAAACTTTCTTTCTGATTAGTTTGCCTAATCGAACTTTGACGTCATGAGCAGTTTTCAGAACAGTTTTACGCGTATTTCAGGGTCATAAAATCGAGCTACAGCGATGAAGATAGGCCTAACGGAAGCACAATTTGATTACGTTTCATTTGGCGTTACTCCCATCTTTGTCGTTGCCTTGGTTCAAGGGTAGTAGAGTTACATGCAGACACGCACATCGTAAATGCAGATCTTAATGGCAAATCTATCCTTTCCGGCCGTGTTCCATTTGAGCCAGAATGCGAATCGTAACATTTTTTTTTTTGCGCACTAACTAACTTAGCAAACGTAGATACCCGCGACACAGCCATCAAGCCCAGTAACTCAACGGACCGCAAAAAAGCATGGCTGATTTGCGCGGAGTCTATAGCGAGGCAATAAAAGCAAATTACCTGTTATTTTCCGGAAACATCTTCATTTCCATTGCATAGAGTTACCTGGGTCCCCGGATCGCTCGTGCTACCGTGCTCGCTGCGGCTATACATATCAAATCGGAAACCGCTTCTAATCACAACCTCCTTCAAGTAGTAATGCTTCTTTAATAGGACGGTTAAAATTTTGGACACACGTCTTTTCAGTAACAGATATATGTAAAAAAAAAAAAATATTATATATATATATATATATAGGTGGAATTTTGACGGGTGCCATTTTTGAAGGGAGGGTGTGTCACTTTGTCGTGATGGTATTTTGACGGGTGGTATTTTGACGTGCTCCAGAATTACTCTTGGAAAGCCGCGTTTTAGTGTTTCGTGTTGGACCTCAGTCTACATTTTATGCTGAGAAACACAAATGTCACAGACAAAAAGAACGACTCTAACATGTTGCGTACAGGAACTAAAATAAATTCACTCGTTACTTGTATGGGAAGGGGTAAGATGGCCTGATGGTTTGCACAAATATGTCTCGTGAGACCCGCTTCGACCCTCATCTCAGGCATCCACAGCACTTTCAGGAAAAGAAGGGCCCTGTGATGAGTCACGCTCAGGTCGACTAGGGTGGTCTGTCCCTAGATTGATTAGATTGATGAGTGTGTGTGCACCTTGCATGCACACACCTCTTGATTATTTTGGCTTGGTTCTTTTGCTGATCTATTCTCATTGGTTATTGCCTGTGCGTCTTGTTTGCATATTGTGCTAAGCATCCAATCACAACTTAGACATGTGACCATGTAAGGTTATTTAACCTGTTGCATTGAGTTTAATAAACTTGTGTGTTATCAACTGCCAACACCTGCCTATACCTTCTTTCCATGTTGGATAGTGGTAGGCCTAAGAAATATGTTAGTCCAAAGACATATCACTAGGAACCTCTATCGTAATAACCAAGAACAATTCTCCCTCTCGACTTGTTGTGGCATGGCTTCTGTAGTGAGCACATCAAACCTCCAGCGTTAAGCCCTAACCAAACTGGCTGCTCGCGGCTGCACGGTGTCGCAGTATGGTGCAAAAAAAGACTTCAATGTTAGTGCTTAAACACAACATGAACCGTACGATTACAGCAATTTTGACCTTGTAGACACGTATAGTAACGCATCGCTTCGCACGAAATTGTCTTCTGTCTGGAGAGGCCTTTACTTGTTTAGGAGCTGGTATGATTAATGAATAACTCTCCCTCCCCCTGGCCTGGTATCATTAATCGCTATCGTCAGCAAGTCAGCAGCTATTGTAAAACTGTCCAGTTAGCCTATGCAGGCGGTCCATCACATAAAACCTTGCCAGCTGAGTTTAGGAACTCTACTAGTGTTGAATACAAACTGATCGTTAGTAACTCCCATTGTATGCCAAAGTTTTACATTTGGCTTTAAAGTAGCCACCTTTTCTGTATTTTGTTACGTGTAGATTGAAACTAAGAAGGTTATGTGGTATATCCTGCTAAGAACATAGTAAAAGAAATAAAGAAATAGGTGTTGGTGACTACTGTTAATACTGCTTATTATTGACCACATACGGTATTACCAGACACTTTTTTTCGTCTTATTCCCCTCCATCGTGTTTTTATTTCAACGTCCTGTTGCAGTTACCACTCGAGTCTAATTTAAGTATAGATAATTTTTCTCAATCACTAGTTGCTTTCCCAAGCTGATAAAAATTTCGATAGTAAACGAAGTTCTTGTGGTATTATACCACTGATCATTTACAACGTACGATATTACCAGAAAATGTTTTGCCCCTCCTCTCCATCTTGTTTTTATTTCGATCCCCGTTACAAATACCACTCGATCCTCGTTTAAGTACAGATAGTTTTTGTCAATCACTAGTTGCATTCCCAAACTGATAAAAACAGTCTTATTCAGTTGGGAATGCAATTTGTGATTATCGAAAACTCACCGATATTAAACTTGGCTGTTGCTGTATTACTACTGCAGGTAAGTTTGTATCAGTATACACTGAACTAGTTGGAAACCCATAAAAAATGACGGGTCGTAGTGTTGAATTGAATATGAGCGAAAATTGTGTCCTGAATAGTGAAATTGAAGTAGGGCTAACAAAGGAAATAGACCTAAACATAAGCGCAACGCCCCAACCCAAAAACGAATTCCTCAGGTCCAAATACATGCCCCTCTTAAGGCGCCTGTTCACATATTGCGCCTGTTGCCCATATTCTAAACACAGCATCCACGTTCTAGATTCTCCGTCATCCAATAGGCTGATGTGGGTCACGTGATCTCGTTTTAGTTATGAAAATTGCGCTGCTGCTCCGAGTAGTGTTTTCGATTTTTAATTTACCGCTATTTTCTTTATGTTGCTCGAAGATTCTACGGTGCTGCAGCTAGGAGTTGAATGGGTGAAAAGACGCATTTAAATGTGAGGAAGATCCGACGACGTTAGGCCTAAGTAGTTGCACAAGCCTAACGAAACCCCCCCCGCCCCGCCCCACACCCTGACTAAAAAGCACCTGATACGTTGCTTATTGCTTCTTATGAACATATCCAAACGAAAAGAATTTTCGTGGTTATTTCAAGCGAAAATATTGAATAGATCCATTTCAATCGTGAGGCCCTGAACTTGAAGGCGCAATGCTTGGTCGTTGCACAACTCACCATTTTCTCATTTCGACGTGCCGGCTCTCTGTGCTTTGAACAGATCACCAGTGAAACGACGTAACAGTACAATTTCCAAGTTCCACCCATAGTTTGATGACGTTTCGTTTGTTACTGGTTGTTATAGGGCTCGCCGTCTTTCATTGATGGCGTGGCAAGAATGAACTCGCTTTTGTTACCGATTGTTAAAGGACATCCACGATACTCTTGCACTTTTGGGCAAGAGGCCTTTTGTAAACAAGGCTGGTGATGCCTGGTCAGACACCCTTGAAACGGAGCGTGGGCTCCCGCAAGGGAGTTGTCTGAGCCCTATTCTTTTTGCCTCTGTTATCAACGAAGTTTTGGTCGAACTGGCACTTCACACTAACATTGTAGCATATGCTGACGATGTTGCTGTCTGGCTAATTGGCGGCGATGTTCACGTTCTTGTCTCCTCCATGGAGCTTGTTCTTGAGCGTGCCTTGCAGCTGCTAGGCTCTCGCGGCTTGTCTCTGGCCCCCGGCAAAACCGAAGCCATCGTGTTTGCTCGGGGGCAGCCCATCACTGTCTCTTTGAGGGTGGGTTCAGCCCAGATTGCCTCTTCCCCTACAGTTAAGTATCTCGGTGTTCTGTTGGACCATCAGTTGTCGTGGAAAGATGAGGTTGCCTTGGTTCGTCAAAGTGTTGTGAGAAAGCTGTGTACACTTAACGCAGTGTCATGCTGTCACCTCACTGCTAGGCGCTCAGTCGTGCTATCCTTCTACCGGGCCTTCGTCCGCTCAGGTGTAGACTATCATCTGCCATTTCTGGCAGGGAGTAAGAAACTGATTTAATGTCATACAAGTGGCTATCAATGGATGCCTACGTACTGTTACGAGTTGCATTGCAACTACTCCCATTCAATCACTGCATATCGAGTCTAGTGAGATACCACTCTATCTTTGGGCTGTAGGGATTTTGGTGAGGTTATGTTGGCATTCCTTAAGTAGAGGAACGAGTAACCCATTATGCCGCATCCTATCTGATTACATCACACTTGGTCCTGCCGCAAGGGCCTGCTTAGGGTCTGTTGGTCTGGGGGCAGCACTTCTTCTGGACCACTTCCTTCTGCGGTTTGGAGACCCCCAGTATGTCTGTCCGCCGTGCCCTTGGGTATGGTATGAGAGCCTCAGTGCTATCTTTAGAGTTCGCAGTCAGATGGCCATTGAGATTTATTGCGATGCACCCTTCTGTCGTGATTTTTTGGAGGGCGGGGTAGGCATTTTTGTTCCGGCTGTGAAGTATTGTCAGAGTCATTTCCTCCCGAATCTAACCTCCAGTTTTACTGGTGAGTTAGTGGCTATATCGGCAGATTTGGACGTTGTTCTGGACCTCCAGCTGGCCTATTTCGTGGTGTGTTCGGACTCTGCCTCTGGCATTCAGTTTTTAAGGCGGTGTTTTGCAATGTTGGCTTTATCAAACCCGGTGGTTTAGGAGATAGCGTGGAAATTCTTCCAAGTTCAGCGGCACGGGATTGCGTTTCTGGAGTGGGTCCTGGGTACTCTAATCTTCATGCAACGAGACGGCGGCTGTTCTTGCGCGAAGCAGCTATCTGTCCCGCTTGAACACTATCACTGTGCCTTACACGGCTAAGGCTCTACGTTTGGCTGGACCGTCAATGGCATTCGGCGTGGACGAATGGGTTGTCTGGAAGGACTCTTTATGGGATTCATCGGGACATCAGCCCCCCCCGCATTTTGTCTTCTTTGCCTGTTGGCTGTGCTGGTACGATGTCTCGCCTGCGCACGGGCCACTCTTGTCTCAGGAGCCACGCCTTCCACGTGGGCTGGGCTCCTAGTCGGTTGTGTGAATGTGGTACGGCTGAGACAGTTGATCACTTCCTTCTTGAGTGCCTGCAGTGACACAGGCTCCGATGCAAATATCTTGGTGCCTTTGATTTGGGGTTAGACTTGCTAAAGGTACTTGGCGTGGCTCCTCACATACCAGCGACTCTGGCCCAGTTCCGTGCGATTGCTGCGTTTTGCCGTGCGACAGGCAAACGGGTGTGATATGGTGGAGCTGCTTGGGGTGGCGTGCAGTTCGTCTGCTTTCGTGGTCATGTCTCTTTGCAGAGTCCTGTTGGATTTATTCCTATGTTCCTTCTTCTGCTCGTTCCTGTATTCCTGTATTTATCAGTATTCATCTGTATTCATCTGGTTCTTCTGTTGGTCAGTAATTTAGTATGTTTTTTGTGTAGGGTGCGTGGCTTCGGGCCATTACCCTCAATAAAATTCAATTCAATTCAATTCGATACCCTTCACATTGACAGCCGCTCGCCCTTTTTCTTTGCTACCGTCCCGAGAATGAACTCGCTCGGCCTCTTTCATGCTTCGCGGTGGGTTTAGTGCTTCGCGCTGGGTGTAGTTTTCCGCCGGTGTTGTTTTTGCTGGAAGTTGCTGTTGTTGGCGTATTGTATGTATGATGACGAACACATACTTTTTGCTGGAAGTTGCTGTTGCTGGCGTATTATATGTATGATTATTATTATATACGTATGACATGTATTGTGTCGCAACCCAGTGAGCTTGATTTACAGTTTGCCAGTTTCTGCAGTTTTTGTATTCTCGCCTGTTCCTACGACGAAAGATGAAAATGTGTTCAGATTTTGTCCTGATCCAACGTGTTTCTTGTAAATTTCAGAAGTCTGTCAGCGACAACAAGTACCGTAAATCATGGTGAAATTATCAAAATTCGAGATAGTGCTGGACAAAGTGTCGGAGGTGTTCAACGAAGGCGATGTTGTTGGAGGGACGGTGCACGTTGCTCTGCCGGAACCGATGGATGCGAAAGGTAAGCAAACTGTTAACTGTTGACGTTTTGTTTACCGCTGTAATCATTCCCCTTACAAATCGGGCTAACCAAGTGATACCAATCAAGCAGCAGATCCCGATGAAGCTGCTGATGTGCGGAAGAATTAATTTGGTGTCATCTTAAACAATGGAGTGGTTAAAATTGCTTCCAGGTATTGTTTATTTACCGAAGAGACGCAAGTGCGTTTGGAGGCTTCTTGTGTTTTGTTATGGTCTGTACGGGGTAGAGTAAGTTAAAAGTTAAGTAGGCTAAAGTGAGAGTGTGGTATTAAGAGGGGGGGGGGGGGGGAGATGAGGCTTAATGGCGCGTCGACCCAAATTTGTGGTATTAAGGCTTGTAAGCTCAATAAAGATACAGATACAGGCAGTGTTTTACCGAATTATAGGCAGGCGGGACAAGAGGCAAATAGGCTTCTTTTTGAGGCTCATAGTTACACACGACTGACAAATGCTGTTTTCATGAAGTCACGAACTCTGGTCGGCTGGAAAAGCGTGTAAGCGTCATTCTGCAAATCGGATTATTGGCATGTCCCCCAACACCCCCAACGTAACTTTTATATACTATATCCTACACATACCTACACTCCACCAATCGGAAACCTGGTAAAAATTCCAGTAATTAGCTCTAGTCGTTGAGTGGAGATTATTTATTGCTTAGCAAAGCTCTTGCATGTTCTTGTAACTCTCTCTCTAGAAACTTTTTCTTGGTGCATGTTGGTTTGATGTTTGATGTTGGCTTATTTCAAAACGTTCAAATTTTTACCAATGTGTAAAGAATTATTGTTTGGATATAGAAATCTTGGTTCTTTTGTATGCCACCCAGCCATCGGCACTACAGCTATCTATATAATAAAGTTTAAAGTTAAAGTTAAGAAAAAAATTGGCAAGTCGAAACTGACGTCACAACAGACCATCCCGAAATCAACAGCTCATTTGCCTCACTAATTGAATGAAAAGTTCAAGAAAGTTATTGAATGCTAATTGCGTCACCACGTGTGGACAAAAAAAAATCAATGGTCGCTGTTACTGACACGCGTGAATGGGTGAGTGGGAGGGGGGGCGTAAATTTACTCAGTATTGATAACGTCTTTTCTGCCCACCCACACGTGGTTTTTTTTTTTTTCGTCTTGTTTTTTTTTCCAACGGTGCTTCTCTGCTTCGATTGTTCATCTAGACAGCAATATACCTTTTGTAAACAGACTGTTACTAAGGCGATCGAAAAACATTTTCAACAAAAAAAATTAGTGAGGAAGCTGCTGCATGGCTGTAACGTGCCGTAATGTCCACTTACCCTTCGTACGGTTTCTATGACAACAGGCGACATTGACCAACATGTTTTATTGATTTCGATGGATGTACCAGCTTAGGTCAAGTCGAGCGCGAATGGACTAATAAAATATTAATGCGATGCACGTTTGTTTGTTTGTTTGGTTAAATAGTATTCAACGCCAACCATTTTATCCACCGTTATTCATGCTGTGTGGAATTTCATTTACGTAATGAGGTTAGTCACCGACTAACCTTTCCTAACTAACTTTATAGGTAATAAGGTTAGTTAGGTAAGAGGTACAGCCATTCCAAATAATAATAACACTAAAAACGCCACAAACGCAGGATGAAACAAGAAAAACCCGTATAACTCATTTCCATAAGGCGTTATTCGTTTTGTAGCCTTATACATTCGCCTATCAAACGCAATCAACCAAAATTATATCACATTTTTCGTAACCAGTTCTATATTAACTGAAGTAAATTAGTTTAAACTAGATGTTCCAGGGTAACATACGCCAGTGTCGTACGACGCCATGTTGTTATACTGCCATTTTTGTTGTCGCATTGGTTTTGTTTCTGTTGGGGCCCACAGTTTGTTAGTCCATAGTTTTCCGTCAACAATACAGCCGTAACAATTCGTTTGTTACTGACTGTTACTGCGTGATCGATATTGTCCTTCACATTGCCTATCCTAGAGGTTCTACCGCTGAGCCATACCGACACGGCCAAAAGGAGACGTCCACAGGCAGCATTTCAGACGTGCATATATACAAATAAACAAACACTTTCCAATCGCCACTGGAGATTTTTTTTTATTTTAAAGGTTAAACGGCACAATCTGCATAATTTTAAAATCCAAAACAGGAGCAAAGACGTATTTTAAATTAAAAGTCTTTACCTATTTTTATTTATTTTGTTGCCGCTTTCCACGGAAAAAAAATACAGAAAGGGTAAAGTGCATCGATTAAAGTTGACTGAAGCTACAAATGCAAAAACCAGAAAATTAAAAAGTACTTTAGTTATTAAAAATACATTTTCTAGACAGGTACTTTTCCATGACAGGACTTTTTCTTGACATGTGTTCTTTAAAAACAAACAAAAAAATTAAAAAAAAAATCTGCAGTTGATTTTAAAAAATGCAGATATTGAAATTCATTAAGAACTATAGTCTTATGTTATGAGCAATACCTCGTAAAAACTCCAATGGTTCTTTAACATTTCTATTGGCAAGCACAGTGTTTATGCGGTCTTCTCGCTTCTTGTAAGATTGCTTCACTGGTGTACGTGGGGCACCTTGAATGTCTTCAACCTTGTACATGACGTTTATCTGGTCTTTTTAAAATTCATCTATGATTCTATATACACCAACGTGAGCACCACCAACTAATGTCTCAAATCTCTGATGCCATGTTTCCACTGCGTTTTGGGTCCTGGGAACACCGTTATTCATTTGATCGTACACCGAATTCTGGTGGGAATTCTGGTGGGAATTCTGGTGGGAATAAAGGTGGTGACCGTGTGGAAGTTCCCCGTCGTATCTGTCGCACTCGACCAAGGACGAGGTTTTCCTCAAACCAGCGGACGACTTCCAGAGCGTCTTGTAGTATCATTGTTTTGGCAAGTTCAAAGGCATTTTTAATCTCATCAGCAGGAGGAAAAGCTAGAGCAAGTAAATGTCTCATGGCCAGACTGAAATCGGGTTCAGTTGCTTACTATTGGTAAGGCCTGCAACTGACTGAATATGACGCCATATTATTGGGCCGAAATGAAAAAGGCAACCTTTGTTCACCGCGTTAGGATAATAACGTTTTCAAGCATTTATTGCAGCTCGCGCAAAATCCTTAATAATAAATCGTGGATTCAGGATTTGTCCATGTTCGTCTGCAAAGTCTTTCATATCCTACAAGAGTCGTACATCGCATTCTTCTGAATTATTCGTCATTAATGCGTAGACCAGTGGAACTATTTTTGAATTTTTCCCTGTCCCAACACGCGCATGAATTGAATAAAGCTGACGAAAAAGCGTTGGGATAGTTTTAAAGGTTCCATTCCATATCCAGAAATGCGAAGCTGCTAAAAGCTTTATTATGTTGGATGGCGTCGTGAACAATAAAATTCTCTCGTCGTTGAAAGACGAATCCTTGGCTAAAAACATCTCGCCATCAATAAATCTTAAATCTTGTGGCACGTCTTATGGCTCGAATAAAATTGGGCTGACCAGGCATGTCCTATCTTCGAACACGTTTTATCAGCTTGGCGAAGGGCTAAACGACTTGGCATTGACTATTGACTAGGCACAGGAACATTAAGGTTGGTTAAAGGCACATAACTCCCTCCGGTATATTTTAACAGTTTCACTCGATACATTACCGGAAATAGTTTTATATAAACTGATTTACCTTTCATTTGCTGGTCTAAGGGTACGATGCAGATATCAGTAGTGGCGCGTGAATGTTATTAGGCTTGTTTTAAACGGCTCGGTCCGAGCGGTATATAACTCCCGCCACATCGCTGGCAAGTTACAACCGTAAACGATGGAAGATCCAAGTCCATGGCAATATCCAAGGCAACTGAAATAGCAACTAGCTCACACGTCGTGCTGGAAGTCATAGCTGTTAGACAACGCTTTGAGACACAACTTCAGACAGGGTACAGATATGCCTACACCTCCAACCCATGCTGGCCGAACAAAAGACGCATCACAATATACGTCACAGTCTGTGTAACGCTTGTCAAAAAGCCCTAACAGCTTCGGACACCAATCCCATGTGCATATCGGGCGCGCGTGACCAACTCTTAAAAGGTCAAGAGGTGCCGCCTGTAACAGCAGAGATATGCCCTGACCCGCCATCCCAAGTACCTCCCTGGCCGTACTGCCAACATCGCCATAATCCCGGAGGATCCTGGCAACTGGATTGGAGAGGAGACACCTCTGCTGAGGTTCCTCATACACAAAACGATAAGAGTTCACCAGCACGCCTGTACGACGGGGACTCACCACACTCTACCCAAAGGGACTGCACTGGGGTACTACATAGCAACCTAAGACAGCACAAAGACAGTTTTCACAGCAACCTGCGGGGACCTGATGTGACGTGGGGCGGAATACAAAAAAACAAATGGTAATCCACAACAGATGTGACAAAAGACTTGTACGTGGCCAGTAATGCACCTCCTTCGCACTGCTCCATTTCTGGCAAGCGCTTTCAGGACTGACGATCGCGCTACTGAGTCGCATGAGTGGTCCAATCCAGAGACTGGTCCAGAGGTACTTCACCATCGATTTTGAAACCACAGAAGCGCCACCAACAGAAACCGGTACCGGCAGGTTTCTTCGGGCATGATCCCTGGTGAAAATGACCAGCTCAGTCTTAGCTGGCGCCAGCATTCGAACTCTTCTATCTTGCAAACGCGACTCAATACAGTCCAGTACACCTGAACGTAGGTTCCGATCTGACTCAAGTCATCACCGGCAAACCACATGGCAACATCATCGGCGTAACAGACGATGTGCTCATCTCCACAATAACCTCATTTATGGCTATAGCATATATGGTTGCCTCAGCCCCAGAACAGGTTCCAGATGACCAGCAGCCATCCACTCTCGTCACATACCGACGCATCCCATACACGGCAACGATTGCCTAGAGCTTCTTCCCTACTCCCGTTTTGTCCATAGAAGCCCGATGTCGTACGCTGCCTTTGTGTCCAGAAAGACAGCTACGACTACGTGTCCATGTATCCAAGCTTCCCAGATCCCCGATAACAAATAGAGCACGGCATCTTGCACGCCCCTATTTGACCTATACCCAAATTGTACCAAGGACAAGCAGTCAAAATATTCCAGATGCCAGGTCAGCCTTCTTACAAGCATCCTCTCGTATACCTTCCGCATACACGAGACCGGGGCAATCTTTTTCAAAACAATCGGATGATCTACTGTTATTTGGCGACGACACACTAGCGTGTCTCTAGATTTCCGTTTCAAAGTTTGTAATGACCCTTTGTGATGCAGTTGTTGAAAACAATGGCAGAATTATCGGCGGCGGCGCGCTGTGAAAACAATATGACTTTCGGTGGTTGACTTGGCGACGGATTTTAGACCGGCGGCGGTGGTGCTCTACTCTACTGACAGGAAAACTTCGGGAATGCTAAAAAATTTGCCGACTCACTGTAAATACCGGTTACCTTTATATTTCCCTCTTATAACTGTCGTTCTCATACATCGTCGATGAGTTAGTTTTGCACGAATCTGTAGTAATGAAAGGTGGCATCAACGTAGTAGGTGCATTGATGCATCCGGGCGGGGTATATGGCAGTGACACGATGTAGTATTATCGTGTATAACTCTATGGTGGAGCCAGTAACTGGGTTAGCTGCAAGAAGCACTGGAGGGAGAAAGGAAGATCGTCTTATTGAAGCAAATGCTATTAGACTGGATTTCTTAAGCCTATAACGCGCGATTTTTGTTGCTGGAGAAAACAACGTTCTTTTAAGCCTAGAAATCCGCTCTCAAAGCTCTGTCTTGACTAGAAGTGCCGTTGTTTTCCGTTACATTTTAATCTAGTGCACCTTGTAGCTATTACCTCCAAGTGGTGTCTCGTAGCCAATATGACTTCACTTGACGCTGCTTTATAGTTCGTCAAGCCTTCAAACTTCCACTGAAAATTAGTTACTGGCAAACTAAATTTTTTTATTGTTTTTTTTTTTTTTATTTGTATCGACTTCAACATCCATATCTTTGCCATAGTCGGTATTTATATTGAATCTACATCTTTACGTATCATGCTACCAATTTGTTTCAATTCAGCACGTTTTTTAATTGTTTTTTTATACCTAGTAATTTTCAATGACTTTCTTTTGCTTTTTATCATTGTTTTTTACAGCATTTTTTTCCTCAATAACCATTCTTTTTTTGTACCATACTTATTACATGCGTCTGAACTAACTCACGTTGAAGTAAAGTCCACAACAAAATATAAGCTAGTGAAGTTTTTTGGCTTGGGAAAAAAAAAGAGAGAGCCATCGCCCGTATCTGAAAAAATCCCGAATAAAAAAAAACACTGCCAGCGTCAGTTTTTATCACTGCACCACTCCCGAGAACCATTTGATTAATTTTTAGCGTTAAATAAATACGGATGCAAACCTATTTACGTTGCTTTTTGGACTTAAATGTCAGACTGCCTGAGTGGGGGAATCGAACCCACGACCTTTGATATCAAAGGCTGGAGTCCTACCACTCAGCCACACTCACATGGCCAAAAGGGAACGTCCATAGGAAGCATATACTTTCCAATCTGCACTGGTGGGATGCGTGTCTGTGCATCACACACCAAGTGAACAGAAAGGAACACACTTAACCCTTTACAGCCAAGCGTCCAATTAAAAGGACGGCTACTGAACGGCAAAAAACTAAGTCCCAACGCGCAACGCGAGCTTTGTGAAGGGTCCCTGGGGCCCCCGAGTAAAATGACCCCTCACAAAGCGAGCAGCAACAGCCCAGTGGTCAGCGTCCTCGTCTGCAAACCAAGTGAATGCCGGATCGAATCCCGCGACAGACCCAACTATCATATGGGACTTTAAAAAAAAATATCCAGTTTGGCATGGGCATTAAAGGGTTAAAGAGTGAAATAAAGTTATAAACGGGACAGAAAGCCAATTGGGCTCGAAAAGTGTTAAATAAATACGGATGCAAACCTATTTATGTTGCCTTTTGGGTCCGATTCACCCACTCAGTCTGACATTTAAGTCCAAAAGGCAACGTAAATAGGTTTGCATCCGTATTTATTTAACACTTATCGAGCCCAATTGGCTTTCTGTCCCGTTTATAATTTTTAGTGGCCTAATCAGCTCATAGAAATCAAGACTACTTTTAAGAGTTAAGTAAGAACCAACGGCACCGCGTGTCTGGTAGGAGGGAAGCATTGGGGAAAGCTTTTCACGACAGCACGCTTCTCGAAAGGGTAGCTTCGAGACCGACTTGAGCTTCATTTAATTCAGCCAGCATGAACACGAACATGAAAGAATTAACATAAGTGATCATTAGAAAAGGAGGGGAAGGGGGGGGGGGTGAATCATTAGCCATGGGGGGGGGGGAGGGGAGGATTTGCACCGATTGAGTGAGCGAAGTGAACGAAAATCGGCGTTTATTAGCCAGTATGCGCAAAGATTTTAAGAAAATTAATTCGGTCGAACGTGGGCATGCACATGAGCTACCAATCCAGCGTTGTACACCGTCCATTTATCACCATTCGTGCATGGTAGTGGGGGGTTCAGCCAGTACATTTATAACCGTGTAAACACCCGTTATAGGGATATACCTCCCAGCGCCATTTTTCTCGATCCTCCACATCAAGTACGGCCCCAAAGGTCTATTTCCTTACCGTTAGTCTTTCCCTTGCTAAAAATCCTTTTTTAAATGTGGCGTCTAGGAGATTTTCTGTTGAATATAATGGAACTTTATTTACGAACGACCCGTAACTATATGATGCTTTGCGCGCTTACAATAACCATGACGTTTTATCTCTGTATGTGCATGTACTAATTTGCTAATAATTACCATGAGGTCAAAAATCTAAAAGCGTAATGCGGTAAAAATTAAAATTAATTATTCCAATAGATCGCCGAAGCAAAATTATAAGACACTAGCCTAGAAAATTATAAACTGTGATGTTTTATACGAGAATCATTCCGGTTTGTGACGACACGATTAATGCGTTCGTGCTGGTAATGCCAAATGAGACAGTAGCTACGTTCTTTCACTGCGAAGAACGTAGCTACTATCTCAGATGACCTTTGTGTTCGTATTGGGGCGGCAGGCGACCAGCGTGAACAGTTATACGGCAGGCCGGGTGTCCCTTTAATACCAAAATCCATTTTTTTATGTTGGTTTCAGCAATTACGTTGAAGTTTGTGGGAAAAGCCGAGGTCCAGTGGTCTGAACGGAAAAGCGGAAACAGGACGTATACATACTCGGCAAGAGAAGATTATTTCGAGGAAGTGCAACTTCTGTGGGGAGGAGGTAAATACAGAGAACAGTTTTTTTTTTCAGTGAGCTAGAGTGTAAGGTAATAGTTTATTAAATAGAAACAGAGAAATGTTAGAGATAATGGAAATGTAGCTCAAAACAAAAATCAACTTTTTTTACATTTCAATTAGGGAGAAAAATCGGTGTTCATAATAACGTCCTTTGTGAGACATTTTTAATGCTTTTTAATATTTTGAATAACAGAAAAACTCAGTGGTCATGTCAACGTTCTTTAAGGAAGACGTTTTCGACACTTTTAATAATTCAACTAACAGAAAACCTTAAACATTCGTAATAACTTTTAATATGTCAACCACCAGAAAAACTCGAGTTCATAACGGCAATTCAAGTTAAGATTGAAGTTGGGTTTGGAATCAGTGACACGCCCTGAAATTTTTTTGGCAAGGGAACGAACTCAGCTGAGGCGTCGGGGGGTGGGGGGGGGGGGGGGGGGGACCACCCACCAGCTAATTGTAGTTGGACAGGCCCCGTTTGTTTTTAGCCTTTTATTCTATGTTTTGTGAACAAGGTCCAAATATTGTAAGCACTGAAAATTTAAATTCCTTGTCTGCCAGGCGTTGTTAGTTTTGCCTCGTCAGAGGGGTACCTGTTTTACTTTGCAACCCATGTTAAATTTCTGTCTGGGGGAAGAGAGGGAGATGTGGCTGGGGAAGGATTTTTATTCCCCCCTGCCCCACACATATACGTATTGAATCACCCACTAGCAGTGATGTAAAATATTTGAAGACAACCGAAGTACGTTTACGTTTCCAGAGAGAGCGACAATTTATATGAAAACATTGCCAGGGTAGCAAATTCGGGGTTATCGAACTGCGAGTTGACAGACGCATTCGTATTCATGCCCTAAACTTGATAATTGGACTTTTTTCGCAGTGATTCCGAGAAGTATTTTTGTTTTTAAAACAGTGTTGTTAATGTGTGTTATGATCTGCCTGGTAAGTCGGTTACTGCTGTAACATTGAATTCCTTCAAGGTCAGACTGCTGGCTGGCTGAGAAGACTTGTTAAAATATTTCTCTGTTTAGCTTTTTTTTTTGCTAAACCTTTTTATTGTTATATTGTATACCATTCTACACCGACCAGGATAGTGTGAGAGGCAATCACGTTCTTTCAACAGCTATAGGATTTATTCTGGCCTAACTTGGACATTATCTCAGACCCTTGCACTAAATAGAGGTTTCCCGATTCAAATCCCTCCGTTTTCTAGATTTCTTTATCCTTCAGAAACTTCTAGTGTGTTCAAAATTGATCCGGCTCACACAGAAGTAGTTTGCATAAGTAGTTTTGATTTGATTTTAATCAAAGGCTTGTCCGAAAATTGCTCGCCGAAAAATGCTCCCCGGTTAATTGCTCACGGACATTGCAATTGCTCGCTAAGAAAATTGTTGGTAAGAAAATTCCGCATCGGGAAAATTGCTAGTCCGAAAATTGACCGTGCGGTTAATTGCTTTCCACATTTAAAAAAAAAATTAAATTAGTTTTTTTAAACTTTTTAAGTTATTAGTTTTTTTAACACTATTTTTGCATTTTTTTCCGCGTATTTGAGGGTCATAAAATCAAGTTACAGCGACAAAAATAAGCCGAACGGATGCGTAATTTAATTATCTTTCATTTGGTCGTACATCTATCTTTGTAGGTGCCTTGGTTCCAGAGGAGTAGAGGTACACGCATACAAACACACAAGCACATTGTACGGTTTTTAATGATGTAGATGATATAATATGAAAAATAAATCTAAGTAGCAACACAGCATAATACATATTAATATATAAATGTTGTGTTAAAATAAAAATTTTATTTTTTTTTGTGCGTTTTTTTATGATACACCTTACTGCTGCTTCTGAGCACCTTGTTACTTTAACACAGTCTGTACTTGATTGTGTTTATGTTGATGGATTTACGTTAAAAACATTTTTACTCAATGTGTACTTGAAAAAAAATTTCTTTTATCATTTTTCTAAATAAAAAAATCTAGAGAGCAATTAACCGCACGGTCTATTTTCTGGCTAGCAATTTTCCCGAAGAGCAATTTTCTGGCGAGCAATTTTATTAGTGAGCAATTTTCCGTTAGCAATTTTCTGGGGAGCATTTTTCGGCGAGCAACTGTCCGGTTATCAATGAAGGCGGAGTTCTACAACTGACATAAGCCAAACCGGCCTAAAGTGTGACTGTGTCATTGTGACAGAGCGGTAGAGACCAACTTTCGAAACCAAAGTTCGTACTTAGGTTCAAATCCCATTACAGTCAGTTTGCAGGCGGTATCTTGCCGTGAGAATTAAGCCTAAAGGAATGCATGAATAAGGAATGCATAAAACCGGTGATACTTTCATCAGAGAATAAGTAATAAATATCCGTGAATCATAGGCGATTTAAGGGCTATATTTGCTTGCGAGCAGGAAATGGCTAGTCCAGTATCGAGAGGGTGGTGGAAAACACGAGCGCGCGAGTTTTTCCCTTCGGCCCCGAGATTATTGGACTAGCGGTTTCGAGCTCAAGAGCAATTATAGCCGTTAAATCGCCTATGATTCACGGATATGTAGGCTATTTTAATGCTAAGCTCTAACGTCAAGCTATCTTATCGTCTTATTCGAGTTTTTTAAAGACTTGTTTGTAATTTTATTTGTGAATCATAATGAATTTAAGAATATTTACACGCGACTTACGTAAATTCCTGAAAGGAAGTTCCGGGTTGGAAACGGGGTTTTAAGCTTCCTGTGTATGAAGGGGAGAGACGTTCCGTAATACCGATGTTAGTGTTTTAAGGTACAACTGTATTTTTTTCTACTTTAATAGTTTAAATCAGATGAGTTAATAAAATGCGCTTTTCGCATGAGTCTCGTAGGTTTTTAGGTGTATTTCAAAGTGTCAGTAGCCTAGTTTTCGTACCGTCGGAACGAAAGGTTGCCGGGTTGGGCCATTCCTCCGTGGGTGGGGGCCTAGCATAGTCCGCGTTTTTTTTTTGGTTTTTTTTTTCGTGTTAGGCTAGAAAGAAAAATGTCGCAGGTTGTAAATGTGCTGGTTGCAATGAATGTGCTGGTTGAATTTGTGTTGTGTACCGTAATTTTGCAAAGTCGGATCGTATGTCACATGGTGGAGCAGGGGTTGTATAGACCAGGGTTGGGCACTGGTAAATACCGGTAACAACCTGGTAATATACCAGCTAAGTGGGAACAATTTTATTTTTTATAATTTTTTTTAATGACATGCATTTTTTAAAGTTTGGCGCCTAACTGCTCATTAACACTAATAGTAGTACTTAGTAATTCTTCAAGTAACAGAATGAAGTGAAACTACTAAAATAGAAACTTTCATAAAATAAGGGGAATCCCAATAGTATTGTATTTGGTTTTGGTTTCTCTTTCTGATTTCGGGGAAAATTCCCCCGAGGAATGTAGATCCCCCATTAATGATTTATTCAGGCAGATAGCAAGCAGTCCAGTCCAGTTTCTCTGTTTACAGCACTAAAGGAAGCAGTTATCAGTTTATTTTACACGTTATGCGCCTATTTTTGTTTTTAACTGGGAATAACTGGGAAAAAGTAATTTATCCCGGGCCGGTAAAAACTTTGGTGTAAAAACTACCCCTGGTAAATACCATGCCAACCCTGGTATAGACCCCCGTAAAAAGTGCGGGTTTTCAAAAAAGTGTGGGTTATCAAAATTAACCCACTGTGACGTGTGTGGGTTTTCACACTAACCGTATATAACGACTACACTTTTAGCATGGGGATGTGTTAGCGCGACATCACCACCGTGCATTAAAAGCATTAAAAAAAAACACCTTACATTGCCATAAGCGTGCCAACCATCGTAGTTCTGAGTTGGTGCTGCAGCACTAAAACAAACAAGGTATAGGTCTAAAAATAGCGAATGGCCAGTAATGTATACAATGATTGCTATAAAATATCCAAATTAACACAACATTTTCATACAAAAATATTAATAGATCCGGAAAACAACTAAAAAAAAAAACTATCGGTCACTTACACAGAAAGCGGTGCTTTGTTTGTTTTAGTCCAACTTAGCAACACAATGGTTCTGTCTTGGATTAATAACTACACTTCGTTACGGGATAACTCACTCGCTATACTTAACGCGCAAGCACCGCGACCCAACATTTGGCCAGAATACTCTAGTTTCTCAAATTCGCCACGAGAGCAACTGCCAACAACAGCGGAAGTGACGTTGAGCCACGTGACTAGCGCATCCAATAACGCGAGCAGTCGCCGTGAGCACACGTCGCCACCATCTTGGATTTCCTCGGTCGTAGTTGGAGATTAGAGCTGCCACTATACTTGCGGCCAGATGCGACAGATAGCGCACCACGTTTTGATCGCGAGTACTCTGTTCGCTACCGTGGCTAGATTTCAGAGCGAGTGAATAGAGCTTGGTTGGGTGACCCTCTTACGACAATGAAATGTATTTTTTAAATGTTTTCATTCTCTGGTGAAGGAATGGCCGGTGTTATGCATCCCCTGATACCGAAAGGTTAGACAGTTTTTTTTTTTTTATCTCGTATATGCTTTAGGCTTAGTTCTCAAGATACGCATACTGCACGGTGTATTCCTTGCAGGCAGACTGGTTATAAGTCATTAAAAAAAGTGTATACCGGTAACGGAAAATAGTGTAACAGCCGTATTTAGTTAGCAAATAATTGACTCAATGCATGACTAGGACAAGCATGTTACAGGAATTGTAATCTAAACAAGTATAACATTTAATCAATTCTACTGTTGGCTTCCAGTGTCTTAGATTTCTTTCTCTTTGTATCGTAGGAAGTTGTGAGAAGCTTCCAGCTGGCGAACATAGTTTTACTTTCGCCTGCCAACTTCCCGAAGACTTACCTTCGTCTTTTGAAGGCACCTATGGCCATGTTCGTTATTACTGCAAAGTCAAGATCACCCGACCCTGGAAGTTCGACTCGACCTGCAAAAAACCTTTTACCGTCAATGGAGTTTTGGACCTCAACAAGCAACCTGAAGCAACGGTAAGTTTGTAATGCTAAAAAGATCAACTTGTATACTAAAAGCCCAAACGACAGCCTTCCTGCCTGGGCATTGTTCCCACAATGCCACTCGAGAAGGAAGTGGGTCACGTGACAGTTTCATCACCTATTGGTTCTGAGAATGGAAGGAGTGATGGAGACCAAATAGTCAAACGGAACCAATGCGTTCTTCACGTTTGGGGGTAGAGGATTGAGTTGTATACCCATCTCGTCAAATCCGTTCCAGCGAATCTCGTTCCGCTGAATTATAATCGGTGTCTAACTTTTGGTGAAAGGGGCATTCCCGTTCGCAGAATCCCAATTCGCCGAATCATGTTTTCTCCCAAACTGCCTGTCTCGCTAAAATTACCATCAAAAACCGTAACTAATCACGAATTCTTTTCACGTAGGAATGCTTATTTAACTTTTCCCATGTACAATTTTTGACGAATATTTTGATTCGGTGAAACAAAATTCGGCGAAACGAGCATTCTCCTTTCGCCGAATTATAAGCAGAGCTTAATTTTCAGCAAAACATGGGAAAAATTTTAGCGAAAAGGGTAACCATCGAAGAGAGAGAGAGATGGATTCATAATTGGGGCAAAAGCACGTCGTAGATAGTCAAGATGGGTAGATAGTTGGTAGACAGTATCAAAAACACAAAGTCGTAGATTCGGGCTAAGAAAGGAGCTAACAAGGAACTAAGTAATTTTAGAACATCATTAGAATGTGGGGAGGAGGAAATAAATTCCACAGGTGATTATTGCGTCACATTTTCGCGACCAAAAGAAACAAAACAGTGGATTCTGAGAAGCGGGAGAAGTATTCAAGAATGTTGGGAATGGAGGAGGGGGGGGTGCTTAGGTAGATAGGGGATTGTGATAGAAGAAGCCGGTCTTGAAGATTTTTTTTGAGGGGGGGGGGGGACGCGAGTTCAGGTGTCACTCCCATACACGTTTGGAGAGGTGGAAGAGGCATGGAGGGAGAACATAATTTGGGGAACACAAAGTCGTAGACAAAGTTTAAAAGTCTTTGTATTAGTTAGTGAAGAGCAGAAAACTAATATGGAACTAAGTAATTTAAGAATGCTATTAGAATGAGGAAAGGGGTTGGGAAGCGACAGTAATTCAAGATCCCAAAAAAACGCAGCTACGCCATTTTAAAATATTCTAACTAATTTCAGGCACCTTTAAACGGATTGTAGCTAGTATCATGCCTTTTTAAACACTCTTCATTTCTATTACTATTTCTTGCCACCAGATTCCGTTGTAAAGTAACTCTGTTTAAATCAATTTCAAGCTTTTAATCCTTTCATGAATTAATACTGATGATTATTAAGTCCCGTGAGACTCAGGTCAAACCGCCATTTACTTGGTTTGGAGACGAGGATGCTGACCAGTGAACTATTATTGCTGCACGTTTTTCTCCGTGACCCTGGGGGCCCCTCACAAAGCTCGCAGTGTTCCCAGGGACTTAGCTTTTCACCCGTTTTCTAGCTGTCGTTTTTCTGGGATGCCGTGACACAAGCTTTTAAATATCTTCTAATATCTTCACCAAAAGGACAAACTTTCGATCACAAAACTAAAAACAATACAACATCTGAGTTGCTTATATGTTTTGTACACCTTACCTTCCAAAACCACCAGCCGAATCCATCAAAACGCGGAACTGTTGGAGACAGTTTGGCTCCATGCCTGCTGTCACACAAACTATTTGTTGATATGTAAGCCACATGGTACCTTGAAAAGCCCTAATCCTGATTTGTTCATACTCGTCCTTCTAGAGACAGTTTAACTTCTCACGCATGCTATTTGTTACGTCAGCCATGTGGTGCTTTTGAAGACCACCATTCCAAAGTCATCCTTCTGGAGATAGTTTGACTCTTCATGCATGCTATTTGTTGTTATGTCAGCCACGCTTTGCTTTCGAAAACCACCAATCCAAACTCGTCCTTCTGGTAACAGTTTGGCTCATCACACTTGCTATTTATTGCTACAGCAGCCACACAGTGCCTTCAAAACTACTACTCTAAACTTCTTCCATAGACAGTTTTACTCTGAGGGTCCTATTTGTTGTTACCTGTTGTTGGTTGCTACAGCATCCACACAGTGCCTTCAAAACTACTACTCCAAACTTCTTCCGTAGACAGTTTTACTCTGAGGGTTCTATTTATTGTTACCTGCTGTTTGTTGCTAAAGCATCCACACAGTGCCTTCAAAACTACTACTCCGAACTTCTTCCGTAGACAGTTTTACTCTGAGGGTTCTATTTGTTGTTACCTGCTGTTTGTTGCTACAGCATCCACACAGTGCCTTCAAAACTACTACTCCAAACTTCTTCCGTAGACAGTTTTACTCTGAGGGTTCTATTTGTTGTTACCTGCTGTTTGTTGCTACAGCATCCACACAGTGCCTTCAAAACTACTACTTCAAACTTCTTTCGTAGACAGTTTTACTCTAAGGGTTCTATTTGTTGTTACCTGCTGTTTGTTGCTACAGCATCCACACAGTGCCTTCAAAACTACTACTCCAAACATCTTCTGTAGACAATTTTACTCTGAGGGTTTTATTTGTTGTTACCTGCTGTTTGTTGCTACAGCATCCACACAGTGCCTTTAAAACTACTACTCCAAACTTCTTCCGCAGACAGTTTTACTCTGAGGTTTCTATTTGTTGTTGTTTGCTTTTTGTTGCTACGTTAAGGAGAAATCTGGATTGGCATTTTTCGAAGGCCACAGTGGCTTAGAAAAATGCCAATCGAAACTTCTCCTTCTGGAGACAGTTTGACTCTAAGCTTGCTATTTATTGTTGCGTGCTGTTACCTCAGCTACACATAGAAACGAAAACTATCAATCCAAACTAGTCCTTCTGGAGACAGTTTGATTCTATATGCGTGCTATTTGTTATTACGTGCTATTTGTTGAAACGTCAGCCACACAGTGCCTTCGAAAACCACTAATGCAAACTCGTCCTTCCTGAGACAGTCTGACTCTTTAGTATGCTATTTGTTGCCACATCAGCCACGCAGTACCTTCGGAAACCACTAATGCAAACTCGTTCTTCCTGAAACAGTCTGACTTTAGTACGCTATTTGTTGCCACGTCAGCCACGCAGTACCTTCGAAAACCACCAATGCAAACTCGTCCTTCCTGAGACAGTCTGACTCTTTATTATGCTATTTGTTGCCGCGTTAGCCAGGCAGTACCTTCGAAAACCACCAAAGTAAACTCGTCCTTCCTGAGACACTCTGACTCTTTAGTATGCTATTTGTTGCCACGTTAGCCAGGCAGTACCTTCGAAAACCACCAATGCAAACTCGTCCTTCCTGAGACAGTCTGACTCTTTAGTATGCTATTTGTTGCCACGTCAGCCACGCAGTACCTTCGGAAACCACTAATGCAAACTCGTTCTTCCTGAAACAGTCTGACTCTTTAGTACACTATTTGTTGCCACGTCAGCCACGCAGTACCTTCGAAAGCCACCAATGCAAACTCGTCCTTCCTGAGACAGTCTGACTCTTTAGTATGCTATTTGTTGCCATGTCAGCCAGGAAGTACCTTCGAAAACCACCAATGCAAACTCGTCCTTCCTGAGACAGTCTGACTCTTTATTGTGCTATTTGTTGCCGCGTTAGCCAGGCAGTACCTTCGAAAACCACCAAAGTAAACTCGTCCTTCCTGAGACAGTCTGACTCTTTAGTATGCTATTTGTTGCCACGTAGCCAGGCAGTACCTTCGAAAACCACCAATGCAAACTCGTCCTTCCTGAGACAGTCTGACTCTTTAGTATGCTATTTGTTGCCACGTCAGCCACGCAGTACCTTCGAAAGCCACCAATGCAAACTCGTCCTTTCTGAGACAGTCTGACTCTTTAGTATGCTATTTGTTGCCGCGTCAGCCACGCAGTACCTTCGGAAACCACTAATTCAAACTCGTTCTTCCTGAAACAGTCTGACTCTTTAGTATGCTATTTGTTGCCACGTCAGCCAGGAAGTACCTTCGAAAACCACCAATGCAAACTCGTCCTTCCTGAGACAGTCTGACTCTTTATTATGCTATTTGTTGCCGCGTTAGCCAGGCAGTGCCATCGAAAACCACCAAAGCAAACTCGTCCTTCCTGAGACAGTCTGACTCTTTAGTATGCTATTTGTTGCCACGTCAGCCACGCAGTACCTTCGAAAACCACCAATGCAAACTCGTCCTTCCTGAAATAGTCTGACTCTTTAGTATGCTATTTGTTGCCACGTCAGCCACGCAGTACCTTCGGAAAGCACCAATGAAAACTCGTCCTTCCTTAGACAGTCTGACTCTTTAGTATGCTATTTGTTGCCACGTCAGCCATGCAGTACCTTCGAAAACCACCAATGCAAACTCGTCCTTCCTGAGACAGTCTGACTCTTTAGTATGGTATTTGTTGCCGCGTTAGCCAGGCAGTGCCTTCGAAAACCACCAAAGCAAACTCGTCCTTCCTGAGACAGCTTTAGTATGCTATTTGTTGCCA
>JAHWFP010029833.1:40503-52013 GCA_023313725.1 Lithobius niger
GGCTACTTCAGCAAAAGTATAAGCCAACAGCCCCTACTTCCATTAAGATTCCAAATTAATCAAAAAGAAAGTTTTTTAAAGATTGTATTACACCACACGAAAAAGAAAAAATAATATGTGATCTGCCACGATCTTTAAACTTGCCTGGAGTTGTGTCAGGCCACTTAGAAAGTCCTCCAGTTATTGTCCCTTGCGTAGACAGTATAAACTTACGATTGGATTCAAAGTCAATCATTCGTAACACACCAAGCATCTGAAATGATAAATAAAGAATAAACTAGAAATCACTTAGCTTTAATTGTCTAATAAGTATAACAGAAGGACAGTGTGTGACGCTACCGTGCCACAAGCGAATCGAAGATGCTCAGCTTTCGCCAAGTAATGACTGGAGATCATACTCATTTTTTAATCATTTGCAAAATGGATTTAAAACTTTTTAAAATGCACACTTTCAAAACCGGAGACACTCACATATTTAACCATTTGTTTTCTAGTATTGAATTTGAACCTAATCTTACTTTGTGAGTGGCTGAACTTGCGATGTCATTACTTGGCCAAGGTGTTAAGTTTGTCTCTGTAGAGTGTGACCTGTTAGTCGTCGTTGTGAAAGCACAAAAACAAGCTTCTGTTTGCACTTGAAAGTGTGAAATAAATAAGGCATTCATCAATGTTTGGTTTCAAAAAAGTCTGCTTAATTTCACAACATCGAGACTAACTAAATCTCGCAAACTTCGACTACACACTACCGTCTTCTTTGGACTTCTTGGTGTTATGGACATTTTCCTACACTTTTCGTTCCAAGGACATTACGAGGATTCAAATTTGAGCAGCACTGAAGGCTACGGTGCCACTCAAATTCGAATCCAAATATTGTCCTTGGAGCGAAAAATGTAGTAAAAAGTCTGGAAAACCATGAAGCCCGAAGAAAGCAGTGTGTCATCGAAAATGGACGAGATTAGGTCAGTCTCGATGTTGTGAAAATCAACGAACTTTTTGGAAATTCGTGTAATTTGCAATTCATTATTTCACAGTACATTCTGCGATGACGTTGGAAGCTATAGGATAGTCTTAGCCAGTGGCGTAATGTACAGGTAGGCAAGGTATGCATTCCGTCTGGCCCCAGACCGTGCAGGACGGCCTGTGTAGTCTGCAGTACATCTATTGGAAACACGCTGACTGCGGAATGAGACAGACGGCCCGTAGGTTCAAGTTGCATCCTTCCCCGCTGGTAAAATCTGAGGCCCGGTCCCATCATATCATGCCTTCTTAAGCGTTATGGTCTCTAAATTTGTAAAACTACACGTCGTCTCAACAACTAAATGACCTTAGTTTGCTCAGTATTGAGTGTGCTATAGCAAATAAAATGAGAGACAGTTTCAAAGCATTGTTTGCATCACATAAAACTTGTCGAAAACATTGATGAAGGATCAACTACAGCTGTTAGCATGTATGGATCAGCTTGTTAGCATAGCGGCAAAACGTTTTTCTACCGAGTCTTGGTGACTGAGATGACTTTATTGCTACAAACTGCAAATACTTTTGTACCATGTACAACGTTTTGACTGCTACACAAAATAAATGCTATCATTCTTTTACCGTGGTGCTAGAAAGCAACCAACAAGCTTGCCACTAGTGAACTAACAAGCTTGCAGTTACCTACCCGTGCCCTCACACAGCCGCATTGCATGCATTCCAACTGCAGTACGTCAAAGCTTGGGTGTAGGCCTTAAAGAGGAAGTGGAGGGGAAAGGAGTTCAACAGGGCTGCCAAAGACATAACAAAGTGACCTTTTTTGAATTTACAGTGGCCTACAGCCCTTCTTACACACGAGTACAGTTCATTGAGAAAGTTCCAAAATTCACTGCAGGCGAGTATGCTCAGTCTAACTAATCGTAAGTGCCAGTTATCTTATTACTGTATTTGTACTGTGATAAAGCTGACTTTTAGTTGAAATTGTATTCACAGTGAGTGCAGTTATTTACTGTTGGAGAAGGTAATTGCTGTTAATTATAAGGCTACACCGATACTGATACTGGATCGGATTGGATGGCAATATTTGCTGTACAGTATCGGTCTCGGCAACTGATGCGGAAATATCGATAACTCTGGAACCGTTTGAGATAATGGCATGTGGTTCGCGGCATTTTGCTCAGGAAATCACTGAGTATCTTCTTAGCTATGTGTTAACTGTTAGCTACTATTTAAATATTTTTAATTTTGATAACTATTGGACTTTTGCAGAAAAACTACACCGTTGATGAAAAATTGGGGATACAATTTTGCATATCGGTATCGGTACTGGTATCGGAAAAATTGTAAAAGCCGGATCGGTAAAGTCGGTGTCGGTGCAGCCTTACTCTTAATAGATATTTCTTAGTTGCCAAAACATATTAACATGTTAATTATACATTACATTGTTCCAATGGAATGTCCCCTAGAGGTTTCTTCGGCTGCGCAGCCACGGGCTTGCATGCCCCACTGCGCATGCGTGCCGCTGTCCTCCGTTATAAAATCGAGAGCACGAAGGATTTCGGCATTCATTTTTGTCGAGAGGTGCCGACCGGTCACCTTGTCCCTTGGTTTCACGCCTTTCGTTGGAATTTGGATTTACCGAAGATGGCTGCCGCACTCGAAGCCACCGCTTCTCCTGCCGCTCGCCCTCATGCTCCTACTCCGCCTTTCACCCTCGGTCGACGCTGGGTCTCGGCGCTAGACATCGCCGCCGTTGGGCCGCTTCTTCCCGTGCCCGCCATCGACGCTCCTTTCATCGCCGTAGACAGCCGAGACAAGTCGCCGCTTCAAGCGGGCCAAAGAACTCCTCCAGCCACGCCGTTGGATCTTTCATCGCTACAACGCGATGTCCAATTGGCGACAGATAACTACCTCGAGGCTAAGAAAATCCTTCGCCAAGCCGCCGCCATCTCCAATCCGCCGCCGGCTCCCAACTCTCCCTTGGACCTTTCATCAGCTTCTTCCTGCAGGGGCCGTAGCATCACCCGCAGTGAAGTTCAAAGGGAAAACAGCCGACAACCCGATGCTGCCGCCGTCGTGCACGTCTTCCGCCCGTCTTGTCCGCACTTACGATTGGGTTACGTCAACCGCGAGCCATGAAAGCCACAAACGCGGTCCTCAATCCCCACCCGACCCAGCCAAGAAACGAAAGACCGCCGATCCACCAGTTGAGCCGAGGATCCTCCCGGTAAACCAACCCCCGGCTCCGGCAGCTCAAAACCTGCTTTCATCGCTGCAGCAACCAGCGTTCCAGAAGAGAATTCACTTTCCAGACGACCCGGCTAACGATCCTACCATCCCATTTGCATCACTTCTGAAGACTGTGGAAGAAACAGTCCCGGACTGCTTTCTTTTCAAGCCGTCACAAACTGCTGACGCTCCCGTCATCAACAGAGGACTCAAGACAGGACTTGGCTTCGCTCTCCGTGAAAAAGACGCTAACCCCGCAACCTTCTTGGACCTTCTCGGTGACTAGCCTGCTCCGCATTGGGGGTTCCCTGCTTAGGAAAGGCGACCCTCTCATCCTCGACAAAGAAACTCCGGCTCCCCGCACCGGCCGGGAAAACAGTTTCTTTCGCCCACTCGGCAATGGCGCCACAAATCCCCGAAATTTCGACGCTTACGCAGAATGTGAAATCCTTTGCGGGGAAGTCTAGATTGACTTCGGAACTGCCATTTACATCCCAAAGAAAGCTGAAATCCAACTTTCATCCTTTTCGAGAATGACAAATGCCTCCGCCTGAGCTTACCGGCAGCATCACAGGCTGACGTACTTAACGCTGCCGTCAACGCACTTTACGAGAAGCTTTCAACTGATTCCAGCCCGGAAGAAATCCACAACCTTTCATCCCTTATTTCACAACTCTTCCAAAAGGCCAGCTTTGCGACCTTTCACTCTCTCAATTGGGCAACCAGGGACTTATTCAACAACACCCTCCTTTGGGAAATAGCCCTCTCATCAGCCAACAACCTCAACGTCTCGACACGCCATCGACTCCGGAACTAACCGATCCACGATTCCGACATACTCTTCCGAGGCTTAATCCCGACTCTTGCGCCACACCTGGACATCTCCAGAAAACCTAACCTAACCTAACTTTATCGTCAGATCAGAACAGGCAACCCAACCCCCGTCCTCCAACGGATTATTGGAACAAAATTACCAACCCGCCCAACCGTTCCAACAAAAGCCCTCCCTCTCAACCAAAACAGCAGGAGCCATTTCGTGCCGACACAACATGTCCCCGTTCCGGCCAACACAATCAACACAAGCGTATCGCAACTCCAGATCGACGCAGCTGATACTCGTCACCAGGGAGCAGAAGCTCCTTTCGAAAGAACCTACGATGATGCCTTTCACCTCTCCTGCTTTCCAATCGGTGCAAGACTCCTTCACTTCTACCCGGCTTGGCAAAACCTCACCCGCAATGCAGAAATTCTCTCGATAATAAAACACGGATTTAGTCTGACCCTTCTGGCAGCTTCCACTATCAGCCTTCCTACCCTGGGACTTCGCACCGCAGATTTCAGTTTCCCTTTCATTCGAAGTCTCGGAACTCTTACGGAAAAAAGCCAACAGAGAATGTCACAACCCGGGACCGGGTTTTTACAGCACGATCTTCACTCGAACAAAGAAATCAGGAGGCCTACGCCTAATTTTCAACATGAAACCACTCAACAAATTCATCCTCAACGACCACTTCAAGTTGGAAACTCTGGAAACAATGCGTCTGTCATTCAAACAATACGATTGGGCAGTATCAATCGACTTGGAGGAGGCTTATCTTCACGTCCCCCTACACCCAGCATCAACCCACCATTTTCGCTTCATCTACAACCAAAAGGTATACGAATTCTGTTGTCTTGCCTTCGGGTTAAACGCTGCACCACATATTTTCAACCTAGTTCTAAAACCAATTTTCGCAAACCTTCACCAGCAACAAATCCAAGCCAGCGCTTACCTGGACGACTGGGGACTCAACAACCCAAACCCACACAAGCTCGAACTCAACAGAGACAAGACAGAGACAAGACGATCTCCTTACTCAATCAACTGGGTTTCGGAGTGAACCAAGCAAAATCGAGATTGACACCTGCTCAATTCTTCACCTTCCTCGGGGCCTCATTCAATCTACAATCGGGAAGAATTTCTCCGTCATTGGATTGCATTCAAGATCTCCTAGATCACATACGCCTCTTCCGCAACCAAACAAGCTTTTCACCCCTAATTGGGAAAATGGACGCCATGGCAAGCCTCGTCCCTTACGGCCCAATGGATGGACAGGCCCCTTCACCGTAACCGAATAGACAACTGGTTCATCAACCAAAATCACCCAGACAAACAGATGCCTTTCAACAAAGACTTTCCCTTCGAAACTCTCTTTTGGTGGTCAGACATCACAAACCTCACAAAGTCAGTGCCTCTCCACGAACCCCCACTCGACCTTCTCATCTTCACCGATGCATCCAAAGAAGGATGGGGAGACCACCTAAACAACCTTTAAGTATCGGGCTCATGGCCAGCGACAAACAAGGAACACATCAACATTCTCGAACTTCATGCAATTCTCCTAGCTCTCTATCACTTCCTGCTACAAATTCAAAAATCGAGATTCAAGCCGACAACACGACAGCCCTGGCTTACATCCGCAAGGAAGGTGGAACAAAATCAAGATCCCTGCACAGCCTGATCTCCGAAATCTTCAACTTGTGCATTCCAAACAACATCACCCTGCTGCCTCTTTACATTCCGGGCAACAGGAATGTGATTCCAGACTTTCTGTCACGTGGAAACCACCAACGGGCGAGTGGTGCCTCAAGAAATCCATCTGCGAATATCTCTTCAACATCTGGGGCACACCGATGCTAGACCTATTCGCCACGGAGCACAATGCCCGACTTCCCCACTACAGCAGCCCAATTCCGGACGAGAACGCAATGGCAGTGGATGCCCTGACCTTCCCATGGACCAATCTATTCGCATACCTATTTCCACCCTTCAAACTGCTACCACTGGTACTTCAGAAAATCGAAGAAAGCCAGAGTCTATTCCTGCTAATAGCCCCGCTCTGGCCATCAGCACCATGGTTTCCACTCCTCTAAACCTAGTAGTCGACAACTCAAGAAGTCTGCCTCTTCTACCAGATATTCTATCTCAACAGAAAGGGTCAAAACTACACCCGAATCTTGCAAACCTCAACTTACACGGGTGGCTACTATCGTCCAACTCCTCAAAAAGGCTCGATTTCATCAAGAAAGGTCGAACGCATCGCCTCAAAAGCCACTAGAGACTCAACAAATCGCATGCATGACAGCCAATGGTCAAAATAGATTCATTGGTATCACTAGGAAAACTAATCCAATCGATCCCCCTTTACCAGACATCCTGAAGTTCTTCAGCGACCTTTTTAACATCGACAAACTGAAAGGTTCAACAATCCTTGTCTACCGTTCAGCATTAAACTCTGTTTTTAAAGCAGCAAACAAAATAAAACTACTTGACGATTACTGCATCTTGGCATTACTACGCTCCTTCGAGAACGAACATCCAACAACTAGACGAACCGTAACCGACTGTTATCTATCCCTCGTCTTACAATCCCTTATGGAAGAACCATATGAACCTATGCAAGACAGTTCACTCCACCTCATGACCCGGAAAACTGTCTTCCTGGTAATTCTGGCAGCAAGCCTCAGATGTTCCGAAATCCAAGCCCTCTCGGCAAACCCAGACTACTGATTTTTCGGACCCAACTTCTCCTCAGTCACTCTTCATCCAAGAGCAACGTTCAGAGCTAAAACGCAAAAACGTTCAGAGCTAAAACGCAAAAACCTTCCGAACCATAAAAACTAGGGATTGACCGAATCCAAATCCGAACCGGATCTGAAGCCGGATCTTTAGGGTTCGGATTCGATTCGGATTCTGCAAAATTTTAATGTCTGAGCGATTTTTCAATAACTTCGCTAATTTCTGGCCGTTTTCAACGTTTCAATATACCATTCGAAGCGTTTTTTCACCAGCTTTCCAATGGAGCTAATTTCAAATGGTTAGCATAAACTATTAAGAAGTTATAAGTGAAAACCCAATAAACAAGTTGCGAAAATAGGTACTGGAGTCTTTAAATTTTAGTTACTTTGCTACTTTACTCAGCTAGACTGAAAATTTAGCGTGTATAAAATACAAAGGTCTGAAGCAATCAACAAAGTTTTTATTTTGGATTCGGTTAGGATCCGGATCCGATTCACCAAATCTTTTAAATTATCCGGACCCGATCCGGATTTGGTAAAAGTAGATTCGGTCGATCCTTAATAAAAACCAATCACGTTCCCAGCCCTTTCAAACATTGTGGGCAAGAACCGGAACGCCTCCTCTGCCCCGTGAGAGCAATACGCTTCTACGTAGCCCGAACACAACACGAAGACATCTGCAAGGGAAGAAACCAACTTTTCCTTCCTGTTTAAGGACATGTAATTTCTGCGATTTCGCAACATTTTTTCTAAATGAGTTATAAGTGAGGAGTCGATTTCGTCGGCCACATACGTGGCGCGTATTTATGTCACAAATTTGGGCTGCAATTGTGCACCCATATTTTCGTGCGCCGTTGGAATTTTTGTTATCATACATTTTGTCAATGTAGGCCCTACGACCCACGGGTATATCGTTACCGAATTCAGCAACCATATCCATCACCGCGAAATTGCGCTGAAATCCCGCAAAATAGCACCTTCATTGCAACAAAACCCACCGCAAAATTGGGCGTAGTATTATAGCGGAAATTACATGTCCTTATTCCTGTTGACCCCCAAACCGGTGAAACCACCTTCTCTATGATATCCCACTGGATCAAAAAAGACAATCGAAGAGCTTATGACAAACAAGGCACGAGTAAAAGCATGAGGGTGACGGCACATGAAGTCAGAGCAATCTCCACATCATGGGCCCACTACAACGCCACTCCAATCGAAGAGATCCTGGTTGCAGCCTCCTGGCGTCACCAATCAACCTTCACCTCCCACTACCTGAGGGATATGGCAAGAGAAGAACAAGGACTACACCGGCTGGGACCAATCGTCGCAGTCAGAACCGTGGTCAAACTCCCTTAAGCACTCAGAACGAAGCAGAAGCAAGCTATCCATGAAGGAAGCAAGCCCACCCAGATGGAAGCAAGATTCACAAACAATGGTCCTTTTCAGGACCACCAATCCCTACGAAAGAGATCCAAATTCCTGTTTCCTCACTGTTCTGAATAAAGTGCGAAATTTTTCTCTTCCAGAAAAAAATTTTTTGGGGAAAAGCCTGCTAGCATCCAGAGGTGCCCGCCACCTGTCTTTGACGAGGTCTCTTGTTAATGCAAAATTAACAGGTTAATATGTTTTGGCAAATAAGAAAGAACATTTTGCCGGCCCAGCCAGGCCGGCTAAAAATGGTTTCTTTTTGCCTAAAACATACTTAACTTAATCTCGATCTACCTCCCCTCTCGAGTCACCGCCTGACATATTGAGAGGAAAATAAATGCAGAAAGCCTTCGGGCTCGCTTTTATAAGGGAGGACTGCATTGCGCATGCGCAGTGGGGCATGCAAGCTGGCGTCTGCACAGCCGAAGAAACCTCCAGGGGACATTCCATTGAAACAATGTAATGCAAAATTAACAGGTTAAGTATGTTTTAGGCAAAAAGAAACCATTTTTAGTCTGGGTGCCGGCAAAACGTTCTTTTTTAACAAATGGCCGATTTATTTATTTTTTAATGCATCTCATTGGAATGTACACGTGATGAAAATGAAAGCAACAATTCTCACCCAACTGGCAATTTGTAGTTGCATTCCTCGATATTTAATCTTGTGGAATTGGGACTTCCTCAGGACGAGTTTTTAAAAAATGAGGAAGAAAACTGAAGGTAAAGTGGCCAAGTTGCATTGTGGGCGCAAGTGCTGTGTGCACACAGAACCAGAGGTAGATTCTTGAACAGGTGCTCTGTTGTAGATTATTGGTGCTGTGTGTCGGATAAACGCTGTTTCTGTTGAAAGTCTGGTGCGAGCATATTTTTCGTGACACGAGTGGTTGCGGTTTTTCCCAATTTGGTGTGTGGCCAAAGTTACTAAAGTGCACGGCAAGGGTGTTGGTGATATCAAACTGATCGACGGCATACTTGTGTTGTTAGTCGCAAATAGAAAGGATTTTTTTGGTTTGTCCTATAAAGCACAGGAATTTTGTAGATGCAATTTTGTGTGGATGCTCAGGTTTGGGAAACAGATAAGACTAAGTTAAGTCTGCAAGTATGTTGAACATGGAAACGGTAATTGTGAAGAATGTGTTCGATTTTGTTGGAGGCTGGCCCCACATATGGGCGAAAATATTTTTTTTTAGGTTGAATTGACTGTAGAATATGCAAAATTGGACCGGTGTGGCTGTATATGGTGTGTTTAATAAAGATGGCTGGGTAATCGTTCTGCAGATATTTTCCTGGTGGTTTATTTTACACTATTTTCAAAATATGATGCTGTAGTTAACAGGCTAAATTTTAGACAGATATTATTTCACAAGGAAAAGGAACACAACTCGTTCGTCTTCTTCAGGTGTTTTTGGTTTGATTAGGTTGCCTTGGATCACATTGGACTGATGTTCTGTCACGTTGTTTTGATTTTGTTGAATGATCTTTACAAGGCCCGTGGAGATGGTAGATCTGCTGGGTTGCGTGCTCGACTTCTTACTCAGTCGTTGGGCCATGCAGCTCTGGGTGAACAAGCTTATTATTAAGTCTGGATATGAGAGGGTCATGAGTTGCAGTTTTTTTTGTGTAGGTGTATCGATTTTGATTCAAGGGCGCAAAGGTGTGTATCCCTCGCTTGAGCCGAGAATGGTTTTTTATTACCCCAATCTATTTTGTGTGAAGTTTCATAGTTGTGAATAGCCATCCCATTGTTGAAAAAAAGAACCAACATACTTTCAATGTTCAAAAAATTCCAAGACACAAAATCATGCTCAATTCAAAATAAACACATCCTAAAGATTTGCGAAATTTCGACAGCTGCATTGACTAAAGATGGAAAAAATACAGTCCTCCTGTCTTCATGAGGCCACCACAAGCAGCTTATTTACAAGATTTACATTATTTACATTGTCCGATGTGCATCGATCGTTGTGGAAATATCAGACGTTGATATTTCCACAATGATCGATGCACGTCGGAAAATGTTAATAATGTAAATCTTGTAAATAAGCTTCTTGTGGTGGCCTCATGAAGACAGAAGGACTATTTATTTCCATCTTTAGTCAATGCAGCCTGTCGAAAATTTGCAAATCGCTAAGATTTGTTTATTTTCAATTTGAGCATGATTTTGTGTCTTGGAGCTATCCCACTGGTGTCACTTGTGTTTGTGGCAGTAATGTGGTCAAGGACCCTCATTTTTATCACTTGTCTGGTATCTCCCACGTAGACTGCTTGGCAACTTTTGCATGGTGCACTATACAGGGTGTTCGGAAATTGGTGTCAAATATTTTGAGGGTCCGCTGTGTGATCAAAGATAAGAAGAAAAAGTCCTATAAACATGGGTCCGGAAATGCACCAGTCTTTAGTTACAGCCCCCCCCCCCCCCAGGTTTGGGGTAAACAGTTCTTAAATACCTCGTAATGATTCACCGTTTCCATTCCAAACTCAGGATATGTGCCATATCATACCTGGTATTTCAGTACTTCATAATACAGTATTGGGTCGCACAACTTATCAGAGGGAGAGGTAATTTTCTTATGGGGGGGGGGATCAAACGTGGGGGAAGAGAGGAGTAACTGCTTTGGTCTTGTACTTTAATGAAACAAATTGTACATACCTGAAAAAACACATCGTATCACATTACTGTGTGATTGAAAACAATCGAGAAATGAAACATCATTAAGTAAACAGAAGATGGCTACTCAAAGTTTTACTGAGTATCATTGCATTTGCGGCTCTGCTGCAATTAACTGCAATATCTGAGGTGGATATTTACCTCCAAATCAAAACCAAGTTTATGCGATGATTTTTGTGGAAGCTGGAGCGTTAGACAAAGGCAACAAACAAACAAACAAATAAGCAACCAAATTCAAATGTGTGGGTTGAGTACAGTAATGTTGTTCTCGCCGCTTCGACCAATGAAACAAGTGATCATCCGAATTCTAAGGATTCCCCCACTTTTACGTTTTAAGCTTCTTTGCTTGAAGAGTAGAAAACAAACACATTAAATCCCTCACTTTTAATGGCGAGGATACCCGATTGATAATGTTTGGTGCTCTCCACAGAGATGTACGTACAGTAGTTGTTTTTTTTTTTTTGGAGGGGGGGGCACAAACTTGGAAAACGATGTAACCTACTTGGTCTTTACACGTAATGAAAGAAAGTACAGTACTACTTTCGATTGTTTTCAATCACACGATGTGTTTTTTCTACAATTTGTTTCATTAAAGTACAAGACCAAAGCAGTTACTCCTCTCTTCCCCCACGTTTGATCCCCCCCCCCCCCCCCC
>JAHWFP010029833.1:52113-70371 GCA_023313725.1 Lithobius niger
GGGGGGGGGGGGGGGGGGGCTGTAACTAAAGACTGGTGTATTTCCAGACCCATGTTTATAGGACTTTTTCTTCTTATCTCTGATCACACAGCGGACCCTCAAAATATTTGACACCAATTTCCAAACACCCTGTATATGGCTTGGGTGTGTTGGGACAGCACTCGGCGATGTCTTGGTTTGTCTCTTGCCTAGTTTTAGCAGGTACTAGCTAAAACTAGGTGCTGGGTCTAACACTCTGTTGTTTGTCACATTAGTTAAGTGTTTTGTGCTGCAGGTGTTGTAGGTGGTTTCGGTGGAGTTCTGTGGTTTACTGGCATTCTTAAGCACGCAGGTGAAGTCTTTGTTTGCAAGCTTTCGATGGATGTGGTCACTGTACGATTTAAGGGGTGTGATGGCCCCCTCTGGTGGAAGATTTGATGCTTGTGCTTTCTGTTCTGTTCTTTTTTTCTTTCTTTTCTGTGCTAATTTTAGTGTGAATGACTTTAGGTATTGTTTGGTTGAGGACTACCCCTGAGTATCCCAGTTTGTGGAAATTCTAGGTGTGGGATGGCTGTCGGGATGCCATTATGAGGGTCGGGTGATTGTGTCCATTTCACTGCGGACAATGGCATTGAGAGTTGAATAATCGGGGAATTCATTAATAGAAACCTTAACAATACTTTGTTTAAGCATGATACCAGCATTTCGGGTAAAGACCCAACTTCTTACCCATCTGTCAACTGTGATTTAACTTTTATTTTAATAAAAACGTAATCCCGTCTCATTTTGCAGCCACCATAACAGGTTGCGAACTGGTCGATAAAACACGTAACTAGTAAGTCATCAGTTCCTCTTTTCCTGCAGGGGTGTAAAAAATAGAACGCTCTCTCTGCCTGACTTTGTGAAACAGCGCTTTGGCTCCAACGGACCAGATAATGTTATTACTTACTCACTACACACAATTCCAAAAGTTAATTTCTAAAGTTTCACAAATTTCCGACAAACCGAGGGAAAATTATTGTTGGTTTGTCTCCTTCAGGGTGCAAGTAATAGATTTTGGTGTTCGTTTTACTGCATCTTGCCGTTGTAACTTTTGAACTGGGAGTGCGCAGCCTCCTGCAGTTATGTAGCGATGTGCCCCATCTTTGCTCTAGACGCCATGCGAGATTCAGTTGCACAATTCCGTTGCGTGATTCAGTCTCAGCAAGTCGCTGGTGTTCACCTAATACTTCAGCGAGTTGACATGTGTAAGTGTAAAAAAAACTATGTGATTTGTCGGATGATGGCGATATCCCAGGATACCAGGATAATGTCAATTTTGTGAGCATGCTTCTACAAACTTGAACAGGCAAATATTTACCAACTTCTTTGAACGTGTCGCAATACAGCCATACCGGTCCAGTTTTCCGCTTTACACAGTCAATTTAACCTGAAAAAAACATATTTTCTCCGCTGCCTGAGGTCAGCCCCCAACAAAATCAAACGTATCCTCCACAATTATCATTTCCGTGTTCACATACTCTGCGGACTTAACTTAGATCTTACCTATTTCTCATCGCTCAGCAGGCACTACTCACACAAAATTACAACTACAAAATTCCCGGGCTGTAAAGGAGAACCCAAACATCTTTTCCATTTGAGACTCTAACAACACAAGTATACCAGGTTAACACCACCAACGCCCTTACCAAGCACTTTACTATTTAAGGCCGCACAAAAAATTGGAAAAAAACAACCATTGTCTGCACAGAAAAATACACCCACATCAGATTTGCGATAGATACAGCATTTATCCAGACACACACAACACCAATAACAAGGCAGCTACAGCCTCGTCAAGAATCTACGTCCGGTTCTGTGCAGCGCTTGCACCTTCAACTTTCGTCCTTTCATCGGCAATTTTTGAAAAATCCTCCTGAAGAAGTCCCAGGACAAAATATCGAGGAACTACAAAGAGCCAGTTGGGTGAAAATTACTGCTTTCACTTTAAAACGGCGACTTGGCAGCTTACACTAACCTGCAACACGGCTCCAACCCAGAACGAATAACAAGTATCTTCAGGTTTATTAGGTCTTCCTTGAAACCCTGACTGCTGTCGAAGAAGGCACCATCGTTGAAGGCAACAGATTTCTTTTCTCGTAAATGTAGATGCTAGCCTATCCATTAACGTAAGAGCCGCAATGGCACAATACGTTGAGCCTCCTGAAAATCAGCATTACAGTCAGTGGATGATCAGTTAGTTATGCGTCAAAGTAGAACGAACAAATCAACACTGTATTTCCTTACCATGCGCTTCAAGCCCAGGCCCTTGACCAATGCCGCAATCATATGCCTGGTGAATAAAATATTATCACAGTGATTTTGTTGACAACGCATTTCTCGAAGTGGAAAACATGGACAATACAAAACGTACAAAGGCATCAAAAAAATTGGCACCCAAAATTTTGGAGGTGTAGCCCACCTTGGTATTTCGAAGGATTTCTATCACTTAACCAGAATACATATTTTTTAAAGCATGAAGAAGGATAAGTTGACAGTCATAACCATCATCATAACCACCACACTGCAAAATGTCGAGCTGCACCTCCAACATTGAGTGAGTATGCCGATTTTGTGAATTGTCATATAACAGTTAATTGCTGAATACGAAAGGTCAAAATAGACACATTAAAGGCAAGTCAACAAACAATTAATGGAAAAAAAAATGAAGCATAAAGTCTGGATGTGAGGTTCGACACAAAACAGAAGTTCCTTAAGGCCCTCTAAGTACTACGGGTCAATAATTCGGCCCAGAAACAGTTCTTGCTTCAGCCCTAGTGGGCAAATAATCGGCCCTGCAGTTTGTTGTAAACCTATTGCCCTACAGCAGTGCTAGATCTGTGTGTAGGTACTAAAACGTTAAAATCCGTCAATAGAAAATCCCAAACTTTCACATTAAACGAAGTATTCCAAGCAAACAACAATTGGGCTTTCAAAAGCAAAAGGGGAAAAGTAAAGCTTTTAATGATGCGATACTATTCTGTAGGCCTACAGCACTTTGGTTTTAATTGATTTTTACTGTTAATCCCATTCTCTACGTAACTCGTCGAGGTACAAGCTGGGTGAGATTTTTAATTTCAATAGCCATATCGTTCGCTTTGCTCATCCTATTGGTGTCGGTCCATGTTTCGTACAGCTTCTTCTCAACTTGTTAATGCATCTGGTTTCAAATACATTAGGATCTAATTATAATAGTCCCCGAAGTCGCCGCCATTAACCGTCGTGCCAAATTTTTTAGTAAGCCGAAAAGAAGCCGTAAAGGTTGCGGCTAAAACTTGGCCTAGCCGCCAAAAAAAATCCGCCTTTAAGCTGTTAACTTTCAGAACTGCAGGCTCAAGTAAGGTTACTTTATTTATAATTTGTATATTTATTATTAAAAATGCAATCTTCATACTCTGTCAACTCGTTACCATGCATCACAAAACCGTAGATCGTCATATTACTTCAGGAAAATCTAGTGGTCGAATTCTCTTGTTATGACGCAGGCCTCCGTGTTTCGTTTGCTTGCAGCACTGCTGAGAAAGAAAATAAAGAAACGCGCAAACATTGTAGGTGCTGACACCAGGCGCGTTGCTATTTCTTTCTGCCCTTTTAGCAAGCACGAAATGCGTGCGGATTCAATTCAATTTCTGCATGAACTAATCTACGTACAAGGATAGTAAAATCTGTCAATGAAAACTTGATTTGTTATGATAGACAATAGTCTACGGGTGCAGAATAATTGATTTGAGTAAAACACTTTGTTATCTTACAATGTCACAAGAATAGAAGTAGGCTAGTTTGAGCAAGCCCTATTCACTTGCTCCAAAATCTGCGCAACTTTCCAACGAATGCTTGCGCGATCAAACCGTGCTGCGCCATCTGTAAGAAGCGACTACGAACTAAACGCCCTCACGGCTACTTCCGGGCAGATCCACGATGGAGGTGACATGCGTTAACGGCGACTGCTCGAGTGATTCCCGATAGTACAGCAAGCCACACATGCATGGTGTCACATTTCATAAATATCCCAACAATCCATATCGAGTTTTGAAGTGGGTGAACGCCTGTCAACGGCTTGACTTTGCTTTTAACTGGTTCTGTGTTCGCTTAACTTATTTTGCATTGCATTTTGCATTGGTTTCTGTTTCGTTTTCAAACCCACTGAACAAATTATGTTACGGAGGCAAGATAACATTAACACCACGTACATTAACACAATGCTATGTCAAGTTTGGTAAATTCGATGTCACTAAGGCGACAAATTCATAACATTACACATTTCGGTAAAAATCTATGCGTTGACAGTAAAGTTGATGAAACGCTGACTGGACCACCGGTTCAATTACGCTTCATTTAGCTGCGCTCTTTTACACGAGCAGGCTCTGGTCACGTGGCTCAGACGTCATTTCCGCGTAGCCCACAGTTTGCGCTCTCGTGGCAAAATTGAGAAACTAGAGTCTTTCAACCGGAGTTTTGCATGCGATGCGGGAATGGTAAGTATAGCAAGTGAGTTATCCCGAAACAAAAGTGTACTTATTAGTCCAAGTTTTGAGCACATCCATCAAGCTCGTACCTAATCCTTTTTTTTGTATATATTCATCAAAATAGTAATGGCTTCCATACTTAACTTCGTGAAAACACACACACAAAGTTCCTTTGAATTTTCGTTGAATTCCACCCCGTTCACCTTCTTCAGAAAAAATGTCAACACAAAAACGTCCGAAAACTACATGTCAAAGTTCGCGAATTCCAGATTTCAAAAACACGCGCGTGGAGGGATGCATCACTGATCTTCACTTGCCATCTGGATACCCCACATGTGATTCCATCTACATCGGAGAAACCAGAAGAACCCTTCTTCAACCCATCAAAGAGCACTAAACTGCTACCATTAAGGGAGATCGTCGGAATGGAATCACTCAACACCATCTGAGAACACAACACCCCATTGCCTGGGACAAGGTTTCCATTCTGATGAATTCCCACACTAACAACGATGCACATTTAAAGGCCCTTGAGTCTTTGGCGATTAGGCGATTTACAACACTTAAACATCCATTAATGAACATCACGGGACCGACATACGAAGGCATTGACAGATTGGTGGCACCTACGCTGGCTGCCAAGCTTGACGCTAAGTGGGGTATCCAGATGGCAAGTGAAGATCAGTGATGCATCCCTCCACGCGCGTGTTTTTGAAATCTGGAATTCGCGAACTTTGACATGTAGTTTTCGGACGTTTTTGTGTTGACATTTTTTCTGAAGAAGGTGAACGGGGTGGAATTCACCGAAAATTCAAAGGAACTTGGTGTGTGTGTTTCTGCCTGGTGGTTGTGTGTGAAAGTTATGTCGATTTCAAACCACTGTAAACGCCGGTTGCCGGTATTTTGTGGCTTCCATACTGTAATGCATAAACATCCTAACTTGGCCACATTTAAGCTGTAATATAGACGAAAATAATGTCAGCTGAAATTGGCCGAATTTTTTCCAGCTAGCCTAAAATTAGCCGAATTTTTATTATAAGTCGCTGAATATTGAAAAAAAAATACCGCTTCGGGGGACTACTTCAAACGAACAACCTAGAGCGACAAACAATGGTTCCTTACACAGTGTTCTTACACAGAGTGTTCGTAATACAGACGGATGCTTTAACTTTAAGCAACATGCCAGTGAAATGATTCAAACTTTCTTATATAGACCTGGCAAATAAATTCAATCATCTACATTTTGCTTCTGCTGCAAGGGCAGTGTATATAAACTGTAGTTTTATTTGTTCAGATTAAAAGTTTCAATTTTGGGTTGTGGTTCACATTTGCGTTTTTCATTGTCAGGTAAATTCATTGATTTCTGGTTGATGCAATGTTTTGTGAACTGGTTCCAGATCAGGATGGTTTTCAGTATGCGAAAGGATCTTTAAAACACAGAAAAAGGGCTCTTTATATGGAGCTGTTCTTTATACGGAGATTCTTTATAGAGAGGTCTTTTCCGTCAGCATACAAACAGGAGATGGACAACCAAATGGTTAAAAACTGTTCTTCGCAGGGAAAAGTTATTTTTTTTCCGGAGGTTCATCATATCCAGGGAATAGACTTTACAAGTCTGCCAGGATTCGTGGCAAAATTTCCTACTTCTTTCAGCTGGTTGGGATAGCTGTCAACTTAAGGAGTACGAAAAATTGTCGCGTTTTTTCGTGTTTTTCAAGAAGTGTGTGTAATTCCTGATTCTTCGTGAAATTCATGTGTTTTCCGCAAAATATTGTCAAGTTTCAACTACATCTCCATTCAAATCAATTTTTGATCGCAATTTCCTGCTAACGCTGCCGCCATCTTGCTTGCCAATCGAAAAAGGAAGCGAATCCTATGAGATGGGAAGAGTCGTGTGAGACTGGAAGTGAACTTGAAGGAGATCAGTTGTATTGTAAGACTGCTGAAAAACGTGCTGCCTGCGGTCTGCTATTCAAAACGTTAAAAAAAATGGCAAAATCGTTTTGGGCAATGAACACCATTAAAATGAAGTTCACATAAAAGTAAAAACATCATATAAATTCAACTTTCTTGTAAAACCTGTGTGAAAAGTCGAAGCAATTTTTTTTATGATGACTGATGAGGGAGATAAAAAACAGGTTCTTAGCAAGGAATTTGCCAAAATCATCGCGTTATCTTCCTTTTTTTGTTGCGGTTCGCATTGGAAAATTTGAAAATTTTCATCGTGGTAATTAACTTCCTTGATCATATCGAGAGTCTGTCTTTTCCAGCTTATCTTGGGAGCTCTTCCCCAAATACCATACCATCCAGTGGAAATGCCAGAATAAATAGATTATGGGAGCCATGTTGGGCATAATTTAGGGGTGTGCGAGCACAACTTTTTCATGTCGAGTTGAGTTGGGGGTTGAGTATCGAGTTTCGAGTAGAGTTCGAGTTTCGAATATGGTTTTGCAACCCATGAAAAACACGAGGAATTCTCTGATTTTTCACAAAAAAACCAGGAACACTCCGGGGTAAAATATAAAGCCAGATTAGGCCAAGGCCTAAGTGCACTAAGCACAGGTATATGTTAAGACGGTTGGTAAAAATGGCATCCTAATACTTTTGTGTTGAAACCTAACAGCTCTTTAAATCGAGCTGCTCTCTTGCAATGTACCAGCCCTACAAACAAGTAAAACTGATGAAATTTGCGACACAAATTTCCTTCCAAAAATTACCGTAAATTACCGGGAAATTGACCTCAACTACTCTGAATACCTTGAAAACTCTTGGAAATTCTTTTAGTATTTTGGTGAGAACCAAGCATATCTGCTGAACCAAATAAATAAGTTTTTCAGGTATCAAAAACTCTACACACACGACAGTCACTGTATAACTACAAGAAATATTCCACATTTTTAAGCTTATATTCTACAAAACTTACGTAAACGTGGTAAGTCTTTTGCTGAAATTCATCGAAGACAATCGCGATCTTTTTTGCTCAACAAAGATTTTCACTGTCCCTAACTAAAGGTTGTAGAAGTGAGAGCGTCTCAGACTGACTGACAGAAACAGAAAGGAGTAACGAGATTCCCATCGCGATACTCTGTAAAACTTAAAACTCGAAAATTTCGAATTTAAAGTCTTCGGATCGAGTCGAGTTATATACAACGAAATCAACCTCGAACTTGACTCAAAATTTCGAGTTTTGCACATCACTAGCAAAATTTTGGTGGGCAGCCGAATTTCGAAGTTAATTGCCTTAATGCTCGTCAACAATTACAGGAGATAACTCCCTCCTCCCTTGATTTTCCTATTGCCCTGTTTCACCATTGGTTCCCACCAAAAACTACACGTCCCATTCCCTGACTTTCCCTAATTATTTTAAATGCTATGCGTTTCCATTACTACTTGTGCCAAAGTGTTTTCGTTCCTAGACAATAATATTGAATTCATCTCCAAGTTATGTTGTTATCGCTCCGTTTCAGCACATCACTCTGTACATGAGCTTCAATGCTGACAACATTTCAATGATTTCTGGCACTGTGAAAAACTGGCTAGTTCTGGCTAACAGGAGCTCTTACTTTTGGTTGGCATCATGGCTCGACTGGACCCCAAAAAATTTATTAGCAAACTGTGACACAAAATGAAAATTTTATAGCAAGAGTCGACATTTTGATTAGCAGTTGAGTTTTTGTTTAAGGCCTAACACGGGCTTAACTTTTGATTGTTTCCGCGATCTTGGAGTTTGGTTTCAGAATGATTTGAAATTCATCACTCACTGTACTTCTATTGCTGCGGCAGCAAGCCGCAGATCAGCGATGGTTCGTAGTTGTTTCAACTCTGGAAACCGTAACACCGGTATTTGGGCGTATAAGGTCTTTGTCAGGCCACTACTTGAGTATGCCAGTCAGGTCTGGTCACCTAACCTCCTTAAAGATGTAGATCGGATTTAAGCCGTTCAAAAGAAACACACTAAAGTGCTACTTGGCAATATTCTTTGCCATACAGTCAACGACTCTCCTCAAGCTTGATACACTTCAGTGCAGGCGCCTGTGGGCGGACCTTGTTCTAACTTTTAAGATTGTACACTGCTGGCTCCCTTTGGAACTACCATTTTTCAACATTAACGCATTCACTAAGACTCGCGGTAACTGTCTGAAGCTCGTCCTTCCGAGATGTCGTTTTAATTCCCGGAGGTCCTTCTTCACTCTGAGAGTGGTACCAGTTTGGAACTCTCTTGACGATTCGTTAGTTTCCGCCCCAATGCTGGATTCCTTCAAGACACGTCTAACCACCTCTATCCTTCGCCCTTTCCTTCTGTGCCCCCAGCATTACTCTTTGCAAACCTAATATACACTTTTAATTTGGGTCTGCAGTAAGCGGTTCGGTAACGAATCCTTGCACTTCCCTTCTGCCTTTTATGTGCAGATCAAATGTAATATTATTAAACATATTTTCACTGCCAGAACCTTTGAAAGCTATCGTTGCATTTCTGCAGCAATTTTTATTTCAGTTTTTTAATTTCAAAGATATTGAATAAATAACCACTGTCTAATATGTTCAGGCAGTAAAATTAACATACCTATAACGTCCAAGACAGTTGCGCCAGTCTGAACAATTGTTGCGGTTGTTATAGGACCATGCATTGGACTCGTGGTGCTGAGAAGCGCGCTTATCCAAACAACTCCTCCCCCCAACTCTCTCATTCCTGCTAGCATAAAAGATGTGGACTACGCTACCTACAGTGACAGGAAAAGAAAAACAACTGTGTGGCTATTAAAATGACTAATGGTGGTTGCTCTTGTTCGCGCCTAACGAAATGCAAACCATATGAGCTAATCACTTGCTGTTTCTAAAACAGCTGTGAATGCTGTTCTCAAGCGGCGTGCAAAGAGCAGCTTGACATTTTGTATCGCAGCCTGGACGTTTAGCGACGCAACAAGATAACTGCGTCACAAAGCAACAATAATACTGCGGGTCTACTTATGTCGAGCCCTAGCTGGCATCAAACTGAAACTTAGAAAGTTATGCTACTAAGGAACAAAAGACACCTAATATTGAATACAAGTTGATTACCTAACCGTGCCCGAAATCTTTCGCCTGTAAACTTAAAATTCCAGGATATTCCCAGGAATTGTCAAAGAAAATTCAAGGTCCACAAACGGGTAATTAAGAAACAATGCGATATACAGTAATAAATAATGACAAACAAACAGGAACATTTTGAACCAATGCAAACAACTTAGTCAAATCAAAGCTTTTTAAATTTGTAAACAAGTGTGGTTATTTATACGGGTAAACTAGCATGAATTCATTTGGGAAATAAAGGCGAAACTTTGCCTAAGGTGAAAAAAATTATGCAGTTTATGTTGTACTAGCTGAACTACCCGGCTTCGCTCGGGTGGCGTAATTTTGGCCTTTACTAAATATTTCCCTGAGTTTCCAACAATTAGAAATGAAGCTGTAGCCAGCGGATAGACTGGCCTTCTCCCCTACCTACTTTCAATCTACAGCATTACAATGCAAAGAGCAGCTGCTCACTCCCCCCCCCCCCCCCCAGTATATTTATTATTCGTATGGAAACGCCTGTTAAAACACGATGGAAACCTTTGAGTTTCGCCACTTTTCGCGTGATTCGTACTGAGAGCCCGGGAAGCGGTAATACACGTCACCGATTTTCTACATTCGTCCTGCTTTCGGTTTCGTTTTCAAGAATAGTGGCATCTAGTGGGCGGTCTTCGAAGCTTGTTCTAGCGTCCGCGTGCTGGACACTATATTAATAACAACCAGGCAACTACGACAGGGAAAGCCTTAATTCCTTTCAAAGATAACAGTATCCTGCCCTACTTTGGTCCTAGTTTCGTTTTGCTAGTGGTTTCGTTTAAGAGAGAGTTGTTAGTAGTAGCATCTAGTGGGCGATCTGAGAAGCTCGCTCTCGCTCCGTCTGGTCACTCTCGCGCTCAGCTCTACGGTTTTCCTGGGCAACTCTCTCTTATAGTATAGGATAATCACAAAAAAAAAAAAGTTATATACTATCGGATGCAAGTATTAGACGAAAATGGATTATGCTGATCCAATACCGAAGCTATGGTATCGGCAATGATGCACGATACTAGCATTGGTATCGGAACAGTTTCAACGATCAAATCTAATACTGATACAGTCCGATGCTTTTTTGCACCGATACCAATACGTCAATGCCCCAATAAAGTTTTTCTTCCAAATTCAGAAATTAGTTGCTTGAGAATGCCCTTGTGCTTGTTAATGCTGAAAATAAAATTTGAAGAAAAATTCCCCAATGTCAAGCTCTGTAAACAAGCTTCCAATAATATGCGGTTTTTTTTTAAACTTATTTTTGGTTTTTGTTAAATAATTTGAGAACCACTGAAGCTATAAGTTTGAAATCAGCCCCATTGGAAAGCCCTCGAAAAAAAACAGTTCGAATGTTGTATCGAAACATTAAAAACGGTTAATATTTGGCGAAGAAATTGTTAAAACCACTAGCCGATACTGATCCGATACTGGCATCGACTGAACCTTACTTTTAGTACGTTTGATTTCATCAAGATTTTTCTGTTTTCCAAACTGATGCTGTCCTTGTGCTTTTAGTAGTGACTGCAATGCAGTGTGTATTGGCGAGACACAGAGGCATTTACATGCGGGCCTTAAAGAACATACCAATGACGTGAGCAAACGTGAACGAAAAAACGGCATGCCACGCACCACAAAAGGCAAAAGCACAACATCAGTTGAGAAAACACTACAATCTTGATAAAATCAAATGTACTAAATGACAACGATCTGCGTGCATTGGTATCCCTCACCATCAAAAGATTAGAAACACGTCCGACGTGTGCAGCAGCAAAAGAACTGTGGAGAGATAGGCACAGGAGAGAAGGTGGGGCGAGGTGGCAACTGACCTAAGTTTTGCATAAATTAACGTTAAGTGGTATGCAAATGAGTATGGATAAAAGGTGCCTACAGCAAAGGGATATCCCATTATGTAACAAAAAAGTAACATAGTGAGGAGTCTACGAAGGAGAACAAAGTTTCCCTGAAGAACTTGGCAAGTGGTGCGTATATCGATATCAACCAACTGTTCCAACCCGAACTTGCAAGCCTCCTTGGTAATAATATTTGTTAATTCAACAATGAAAAAGACAAAGGTGGACTGGCAAACGCATCAAGGCCATCCTGCTTTCATATAGAATCTGTTGCATTACATAATCACTACTCCCACATTGTTTTGATTCAGTAATCATTGCCTCATTATCATAGAGAACATACTACGATGAGTGTAAACATTTGCTATGCAAAAATATGGGTTTCCGGATGTAAACTTGTTGCCGTTCAAACAATGAGCCTCGAGAATGACTGCACGCTATAAAGATCAGCACTTTCGCAACATAAAAGTAGTAAAGTTTGCTTGCGTTCAAACTCCGAAGCCACGATAAACAGCTACTAGCTATACCCCCATCATCTGTGTCTGGTTAACAGCTTATTTGCAATAGCGTAAGTTACTTCACAGACAAGACAACTGCCCTATTTTGAACTGAGCTGAATTCTTGACGTTTGGAGATAAAGCAAAGTTAGCTATGCCACTTTCATGTCCAAGGACTTGGCCAAGCTCTGCTTTTCTTCGGAAAAAAAAATTCCAAAACTCACTACAGGAGCTGCCTGTATGAACATCCACCGGCATGCTAACAGACTTTCGCCAGTTTGTGAAGAAGAGATTCAGCGTAAGTTGTCGTACTTTGCTCAATTATTTTCTGACATTTACTAAAAGGCAAATAAATACAGGTGCAAACCTATTTATGTTGCCTTTTGGACTTACATGTAAGACAGCCTGAGCGGGGAATCGAACCCACGACCTTTGAAACCAAAGGCCGAGGTCCTTTCCTTTTAGGCCGTGTCAGTATGGCTGAGCAGTAGCACCTCGAACTTTGGTTTCAAAAGTCGTGGGTTCGATTCCCTGTTCAGGCAGTCCGATATTTAAGTCCAAAAGGCTCCGTTCCATCTGTGTATAGTTGACTCTTGTTGAGCTGACAGCTTTCCGTGCAATTTACTAAAACGCAGTGTGACTCTATAACAAAACTAGGGTTGCCACTGCACTCTTAGGACACATGATCAAAGAAAAATGAGCATTGGCGCCATTTCACTAACACATTTCATTGATTTTTTAATTTAATGATCACAGTTTACAATTTAAATACTGTAGACTAGTGTAGAGGAATATAAATGTCAAAGTCTCCTGACCGTCCTTCTCATTTCACCATTTACAACAGCATACAAGCTTTACAATTTCATAATGAGACCAAGGTTGGGGTAACTAAGAGGAGACAGAAAAATGCGGGGCATTGTCCATCCAAGTTCCCCTGTAGCATCGGCACTGTAAATTACCGACACAAGCAGCAATTCTGCACTCCATCGCTTACCAGGCTATTTTTGACATAATTTGCGGCCAAGTCCATATTTATTCCACTCCAATCTTGCAACATGTAGCAAACTGCAGTGGCACAAAATACAAAGCGCATGTCATTTTCACTGCCATCCATTGTTGCAGAGAAACTGAAATTAAGTACACATAACATTCACTGTAATTTGCTTGAGAACACAAAGCACATCGTAAGTGAAACATAGCAAATACTTTTAGTGGCTTACCTCCCATCCGGAAGTTGGAGAGCTCTAAGACCAGCCATTATGGCTGATCGATTGACTCTCGACAAATCATCGCCAAGAATCAATAAACAGGCCAAACCTGTGTACGTCATGGCAATGTGACCACTGTCGTGACGCAAAGCATCACACGTCGAAGTCTACAACAAAGCAGATAGTACGAAGTTAGGAAACAAATCACGAAACAGAGCTTATCGCCAAATGAAAAGTTGTACAGTAGACTCAAATATAATCCTCATTACCAGACCATAAAAAAACCAAATTGATGGATCTGAGCCTTCACCAACTAGGGTGCCGATAGTTTTAGCAAAACTGAAGAACGTCTACGAATAAAATTCATTTTTGCAATGTGTTTCTGAGAATTCTCAAGATCACTTTACTTTAGCCATTTTGATGTGTTCAAACTAAAGTATATTTGAAATGCCTGACTAACGTTGAAGAATGATAAACTAATTACCAGAAAACAACCCCCCCCCCCACACACAACCTCCATGGGGGGAGGTTGGGGGGAGCGGGAGGCGGGAAGGCATCCAAGAAGACAACAGCCTTGGTGTGCGACCCTATCCCCCACCAACTTCAGAGATGGTAGTTTTGAAGGAAAAATTGAACTTTAGTAGGTGTGAACGCAATGCTAAAAAAAGTTGGGAGTTACATGGAATGTAAAAGTTTGGCCACCTGATGAAATTTATTAATTAGGTAGTGTTATTCAATACTATAAGGGGGGGGGGGGCACTTTGCAGGCCACCATCTCGGAAAATGGCGACCGGAAAACAGTTTTTTGGATGTATCTCAAAAACAGTAACTCCAATTGAAAAACTTAGAATAGCAAAGTTGTTCAGAACAACATTCTCCACAAAACTTATTCCCGTCAATTTTTTCGTAGAAGCAACGGTTACCCGTGAAAATTGGAATAAAACTATTACATACCTGTTGCGGGCAATATGTTAAGTATACATAGTACTACATCCGAGTCTGTAACGTCTGACCTCACACAGATTAACGAATGAAGTTTGAACCGTTTGAAAGGTACGAGTTTCAAGCATAAACTTTTTTTAAGTACATGGCTAAACGTCAAACCTTGGATTAATAACTACACTTCGTTACGGGATAACTCACGTGGTAGACTTACCACTCAAGCAATGCACGTAAAACTCCGGTACAGAAACTCTAGTTTCTCAATTTTGCCATGAGAGCCCAAACTGCGGACAATGCGGAAGTGACGGTTGACCCATGTGACCAGCGCCTTCCCCCAAGGCCGTAGCCAGGATTTAACCTTACCCAGAGCACAGCCTGGATTCGGGTCCCAAAAAAGATGGGACTCATTCTTGAAAAAAAAAACACTGTGGGGAGGATGGAAGAATTATTGAACAAAAAAAAAAAAGTCACTTTATTTTCTAAAGAATCTAAAAAAAAAAAAATACTGACTAGAATTCACCAGTTCTGCATACCATTCCCACTAAGCTGATCACTTCCCAGAAATAATTGTTGATCGCCCCTTTTTAACTGGATATTTTAAAAGTTATAAAGGAGTACCACAAGGAGGTATACTGCTAACACCGAAGCAGCAGTTAAAGGGTTTGTAGGCATCCCACCTAAGGAAAGGGGTTGCTATCTTTAACCTATAAAATATACGACCACTGCATCTATTAAAAAAGGAAAATACTCGTCTTGCATGTTGAATCAATTTAATGGCATAACTATAAAGACGATCGTGAAGTAGATAGGTTATAGATTAGATTAGATTTATTAGGAAGCAGTAACCAAAACTGATTTCGGCACCAGTCTTTACATAGAAAATTGCGTACCGTACTTCAAAACAATCATTACTTCAACAAAACATTTCACAAGTTCGTAAAGCATTAATTACCGCTTCTCAATAGAAACCAACAAGGTGTAAACGAGATAATTCCAACGTTATAACAATATTGATCACGTTTAATTTTATACCCACCGCACGTGCTATGTATGGTGGAGGTCTGGCTACGGCACTGCCTGCCCCCTGTAGGAGAGCGTAGCGAAATAAAGTGCAATTGGACTGGAGGCCCTGCCAGCGTCTCACCAACTTTCACTATCAGCGCGTAAATTTATAGCGGTAAGTGTTCAGCGTACAAACAAAATTATCATTTATGTAAAAGTAATTAGACCAGTTCATTGCTTTCCGACTTTTTCTCCCCTAAATACTATCATTACACAATACATTACCACCAAAAGCTTGGTTTTAACGTTCAATTTCGCCGCGAGTACACGTCACCACCATCTTGGATTTGCCCGGAAGTAGCCATGCTGAAGTTTAGTTCGTAGTCGCTTCCTACAGATGGCGCCGCACGTTTTGATTGCGCGAGCTTTCAATGGAAAGTTGCGTAGATTTCGGAGCGAGTGAATAGGGCTTCGTCAAACATAGTAAAAACACTTGAAGAACAAATGCAGCAACTAAGCACATAATTTTAAAAACACTAAAACAACCCAAATCAGGACAAAACCTGATTATAGGACGGCCAGGCCTTACTCTCTGTGAATGCAGTGCAAGTGTTGGTACAGGTGATGCCGATGGCCCCTAGCAGGAACAATTTTTAATTCCCAGTTTGTGCAAAAGAGGAATATATTCTACATTTATTTTATATATGTGTTATCACTTATATGCCACTGTCCAAAAAAAGCAACCAGCTGTCTATACGCGGACATGTCGATAATTTTGCTAAATATAGAACACCGATTTTGATATTCAATTTCAAATACAACATTTTTTTGCCAGCTTTCCAATGGTTCAAACCACAAGTCACTAATTATAACCATTATGAAGTTATTTTTGAAAGAAATCATTAACTTTTATATTTAAACAAATGTTTCTTCCAAATGGAAAAGAAAATTGCTGCCCACGGAACAGGACTTATGTATAGCTAAACCAGAAAAAACTTGTCTGTTGATTAACTACAATATTAACATTTTCACATCTTACATCGTCATAAATATTAGGTAAGCATTTTGTGCAGAAAATATGTAGTTTCGTGCACTTCTTTTCCAGGTGCGACGTATCCACGAGCAAGAGCTTATATGCAAGACAAAACGGCAGCATATATGAGAGACAATATTTCTTTAACCGCAGTATTATTATCAAACAATTATTGTGTAGAGTTGTGCAGCGATAGCGGTTCGAGTTGTTAGTCTCCATTGCTAGTCGCCGTTTTGCAAGTAGGGCTAAAAATCAAGTCACCAATTTGTAGTTTTCATTTGACAAATGGAGAGTGGTGACTGGCATTGAGTTGAGTGCCAAGACACTGCTACCTAACTCGGGCGAGAAGAAAAAACAAAATTGTCCAGACATAAATAAACTCTATCCTCTATCCTACCCCCAGTTGTGTTATAACTACCCACCAACAAAAGTTCAAAACTATTTTCTCACAATTTTATTTTTATCCGGGCTTCAGATAATTAATCCCTACTTTAGATTAAAACTTGTGGGCTACCCTGTAGTCCCATTTACACCTTGAAAATAAATAACCAGAAATTAATACTGCATTTCCATTCGAAAAACTGGCAATCGGAGCTAACAGTGATTGTACAAAGGAATAATCGAGGCAGTTTACACATAACATTGCTTGGGCAGAAACAACCTTCTGTTCTCGTCTACTCGAACACTGCACAAAGTGCCCACCACAGTGCACTTGAGACCCTTGCAATAAAGAGATTCTCTTGTCGCCGAGTGCCACTTATGAACCTAACTGGCCCTTCATTCGACTTAGAAGGCTTTGTGCGCCCGAACCAGATGGCAAAACTCGACAAGCGCTGGGACCTGCACAGCGTTCAGACACCTCCAGATGGAATGTAAAGATCGGTGGTTTTGCTCTGATTCGGAGTGAATTTTGAATTTTGATTGGTGCTGATAGGTAGTGACTGTTTTTATTTGTAGTTTTTCGCTTCTGAAGAGGAACAAATTTTTAGGCCAGTAAATCCGTGACATAACCCACCACAAATTGCAACAAAAGGTTTCATGGTTTTTCCTAACTGAAAAAATTGTGCTGAATTCGAAAAAATTTTTATCCAAGCTATCTGTTTCCGTTTTCTGGATAAAATAGGCTTAGTTTGAATATTACAGTTAAAAAATGTGTGTAATATATATATATGGAAAAACGAAGGAAATTATAGCGTACCTTACATTGTGAGGGCGGTTTTTTGCTGGAACCTACTCAAAAGGATGTGCACTTTAAGATTCTGGAGGGTGCCAGACTGTAAACCTTGAGCATTAAAGGTGGCGACCAAAATGGTGCCCAACTATTATAGGGATCGACCGATACAGAAAAATACCGATCCGATCCGATACCGATTTTCCCCTCACACGCCGATCCGATACAGATCCGATACACCGATACAGATATACCGATACCGATTTAAAAAAAAAAGTCAATGGGTCAGAAAGTCAAACGCATACTTTATCATTATGAAACTGGTGTGCAAGGAAATTAAATTTCTAATTTTTTTTCTCAGTGGTGGCAGATCCGTAAATGTACCTTCGACTGTAAAAAAAAAACCCAGAGTACACTGCAGATAGGCCTAATCCCAAGAAGCCCTGCCCTGATTCTGGCAATGCACACACGTTGAATTCACTAAGCTGCTGTGCAGATGACGTCATGGGATACAAGTGATGCTATGCAGGAAAGGTTTCTCACAAGCTAGGTGGAGTATACTCCACTATAGCCAGCGTGCACGGAAGTTGGTCGTATCGGCTAAAATATCGGCAAATAAACACCGATACATATCCGATACCGATACACAAAAAATACCGATAATATCTGTAAATACCGATACCGATTTTAATATCGGTCTATCCCTAAACTATTACTCAATTTGTTGCCATTTGACCTATTATGCAAGAACCGTTGTGTTACACAAAAGCAGTTCGATTATCAGTTGTTTATATCTAAGGGTGGGAATGTCTTCTTTGAATCAAGGGTAATGAGAAGGGTCTACCACTATTAGGGACCAAGCCACGCCCGTTTTACTAGTGGCTGGTATCACAGTTACGGTTCAATTTTTCACTCATTTTCAGCTTTAAACTGCTCTTGTGACGTTTCTAATTTAGATGGAAGACTCCAAATAGGTTCACTCGAAAGGTGTGAAT
>JAHWFP010029833.1:70381-95040 GCA_023313725.1 Lithobius niger
TAATTTAGATGGAAGACTCCAAATAGGTTCACTCGAAAGGTGTGAATGTCTTCTTTGAATAAACAGCACAGAAAAAAGTCTACTACTATTAGGGAAAGAGCCACGCACGTTTTACTAAGGGTCAGTATCACAGTTACCGTTCAATTTTTCCTAATTTTCAACTTTAAACTGCTCTTGTGACGGTTAATTTAGATGAATGACTCCAATTAAGTTTATTCGGAAGATGGGAATGTCTTATTTGATTCAAGAGCAAAGAAAATGGTCTACCACTATTAGGGATCGAGCCACGCCCGTTTTACTATTAGCCGGTATCATCGTTACGGTTTAATTTTTTGCTCATTTTCAGCTTTAAACTGCTCTCGTGAGGTTTATAACTTACACGAATGACTCCAATTAGGTTATTCGAAGGGTGAGAATGTCTTAATTGAGTCAAGGGTAATGAAAAGGGTCTACCATTATTAGGGACCAAGCCACGCCTGTTTTACTAAGGGCTGGTATCACAATTACCGTTAGATTTTTCGCCCATTTTCATCTTTAAACTGCTCTTGTGACGGTTATAATTTAGATGAATGACTCCAATTAGGTTTATTCGAAAGATGGTAATATCTGCTTTGATTCAAGGGCAAAGAAAAGGGTTTACGGCTATTAGGGACCGAGCCACGCCTGTTTTACTAGGAGCTGGTATCACAATTAGTTCAATTTTTTGAACATTTTCAACTTGAAACTGCTCTTGTGACGGTTATAATATAGATGAATGACTCCAATTAGGTTTATTCGAAAGGTGGAAATATCTTCTTTAATCAAGGGCAATGAAAAAAGTCTACCACTATTAGGGATTTTGCCATACCCGTTTTACAAGGGGCTGGTATCACAGTTACCGTTCAATTTTAACCTGTTCTTGTGGCGTTTATAATTTATACGAACGACTCCTATTAGGTTTATTCGAAAGGTGGAAATATCTTCTTTGAATCAAGGGCAATTAAAAGGGTCTACCACTATTAAGGATGGAACCACGCCCGTTTTACTAGGGGCTGGTATCACAGTTACCATTCAATTTTTCGCTTATTTTCATCTTTAAACTGCTCTTGTAGTGTTTATAATTTAGATGAATGACTCCAATTAGGTTTATTCGAAGGGAGGGAATGTCTTCTTTGAATCAAGGGTAATGAAAAGGGTCAATCACTATTAGGGACCGAGCCACACCCATTTTACTAGGGACTGGTATCACAATCACCATTCAATTTTTCGCTCATTTTCAAATTTAAACTGCTCTTGTGACGGTTATAATTTGGATGAATGTCTCCAATTAGGTTTATTCGTAAGGTGGGAATGTCGTTTTTGAATCAAGGGTAATGAAAAGGGTGTACCACTATTAGGGACCGAGCCACGCCCATTTTACTAAGGGCTGGTATCACAGTTACCGTTCAATTTTTTCTCATTTTCAACCTTTGAACGATATTAAACACAGAAAGCCAAAGGCTCAACAAGAGTTGAATAAATACAGATGCAAAACTTATTTACGTTGCCTTTTGGACTTATATGTCAGACTGCCTGAGTGGGGAATCGAACCCACGACCTTTGATGACGATGGTATATTTCCTTTTTTGAATTGAAGCGTTACTTGTAAAATCTGCACTGTCGAACTTTGCAGAGTTTATTTAAACAATTTTGCAATTTAAGAGCTTGACGGTGAACCATAGATTCTTGTGGTGGCGTGCAACAATACGCGCTATCACGAGCAAAGCACTCGCTACTCATACGGCAGATACAATACAAGACATTGTTGTCGCTAGCATGAACGTGGACGTTTACTTTTGAACGGGACTGTACAATTGATGTTTCTTGGATGAACTTCTTTGATTACGTATTTCCATTCCTGACACTCATCACAGATGCCAAAATATACACTGTGGTAACAGAATTGAAATTTTCTTGTACGTACTTCAGAAGGATTGTAGACGTTTCCTATAGTCGATGAACCCCTGAAACCACATCGGCTTTCATTGGAATCTGCACATACAAGAAATATTACAGTATTACATTATTTACCATTAGCAAACACACGTGCATCTCATTGAGGCATATCCATTATCCATGGTAAAAAATTTTTTTTCAAAATTATCTGGTGCGCAATATTTCCAAGCTTAGGCATGGCTCTTCAGAGCTTGAATACTTAAAACGTGACGATGAGGGCAGGTGAAGAATGAAAGGCAAAGTATTAGGAACCAGACACATTCCACAAGTTGGGGAGTTTTATAACTTTCGGTATTAGTTCCTTGAAACGTTAACCCCGGGAACCCGTGGTTTCCCTATATCCACTGATTATTAGCCGTCTTCATGCGTTATGGGCCTGAGGATATAAGTATAGCTGGTTAGCTACTGTTTACTGTGTGCACAATGAACGTTCAATTTGACGACTTGTACACTGATGAAAATTAAAAAGAATACCATGAAATCCCTTTTCTAAGCAATTTCTGTGTGGTTCAAAAGTTACTGTTTCTTGAACCAATCATTATTTAATTCTAAAATTCTAATTATGACGACACCACACAACAAAAAAAATAAGTAAGGTAATAAAACAGTGATACTGAATTGAAAAAATCCCATCAGTGTACAAGTCATCAAAACGTAACGGAAGTAGTTTCCAATACCAATCTGCGGTGTAAAGTTACCCGGTAAAATTCCGGGAAGATAAGAGGTCAAGCTCCACGAAATTTCATGGATATTTTCTACGTTAAATGGTAAAACTGGGAAGTGTTTTATAAACCATGCCGCAACAAGATAAACATGATTGCCGATAAATAGCTTTTGCAACATTTAGATGTGGGTGAATATAGCAAAACTCCCTTACATCGGGAAAAAAACACGAAAAATTAATTTGCTTGCAAGGGGCCATTCAAAAACCAAGTGGTCGGCCAGGGGGTGGGGGGGGGGGGAGGGTCGGCTTTCGGCCACAAGTAACCACAATGGGGGATTTCCACTTAAACTACGTGGCTATTGCATTGACGAATCTCCAATGGATTGGTGATCTACCGTACAAGAGTCTCTATGCATAGCATCTCACTCAACCTTGCATTGTTTTTATATTGTTCCTATATCGATCAACCCCCAGTCAACCGAACTGAATTTCCCGCACGATGATGAAAGATACTGTAGCTTGTCGTAGAAATCTTCAACGACGTGGTAAGATTGCATTTCCTTCACTCGTACTAAATTTTTCAATAGTGTGCAGCTAAAATGTCGAGTGCTTCACTGGGACATTTCAATGCAGTGATGGCCTACGTAATAATGAACGTATTAAGTTACAATTTTCTATTTTCCGTTTCAGTTTCAAATCTCGGATGAAGTGTAGTCCAGCCACTGTTGCAGACAGCCAAAAATATTGGCGAAAATATTTCATACGAGAATCAAACAGCCGTGTTTATTAAACGCGAAAGTGGAGTATGGGGGTATATTTTGTTGGGTTTCTCATGTCAAACACTATCAATTCACCAAACTTGGTACGACACAATAACATAAATTTTTTTATGAAGTGGTACCACATTTGTCGAAAACACATTAAAGCGTAATTTTTTTTAAGTATGTGGGGGGGGGGGGATTGTGTGGCTATGAGCCACGTGGTTTTTTTGGGGGCATCCAAGATCTGGCCACAAAAGACCACACAGGGGGGATGGGGGGGGGGGTTAAAAATGGCTTTAAAAGGCCACGTAGGTTTTTGAATGGCCCCCAACATTTAGACATGTTTGACCTTATGCTGCAAACACACAAGGGAAAGCCAAAAATGGAAACAGTATCTTTAAACCAAATATACAACGAGGGTACATGGAACTTCCTTACGTAAGTTTGACTCTAAAGGACTTGAACTCATACCGATTTAGAGTCGAAGAGCTTCATGAAGGTTTGTGTGTTGACCTCTAACCACTTTCAAGTCGCTTTATCTCAAAGCACCTTCTCAGGTCAACATAAAAACTCAAAACGCATTTTGAGAACAAGGGCTTACGCACTCACGGAAATATCCTACGTCACTTTCGATGCCTCTTGAAAGGATGAATTTAGGAACACTAATGTTACTCAACTAGCCATGTAAACCACGCGCCAAAGCTGTTTGCCGTGACGCGTGTATCACATGATTGGGTGAGTCCATTCAGACGGCCAAAGATCCGCTATTCTTGTTTGTCAGTGGCTAACTCATGATGACATCACGACAAACAGCCCTGGCTCGTGGCGTAGGACCCTGTAATTATGCTTTGTTCCTACAACTAACTAAGATGAGGTCCGTAAAGTTGCAGATTCATAAAAAGCCCAATTTTTCTGGGGAGGTCAAAATTGGTTTCTATTGCCTAATGAAAATATGAACTACCTGTAAATTTTGTATTCAGTTCCTGCAATGCTAGTTTCCCTGGAGGATTTAAACTCTTTAGATCTGCCCAGTCTCGATACCCAACTGAGCAGGTGCAGCACAACAACATGGTGTACTGACAGCGTTATCCAGCCATCTGTTTTCATCATATGTCAAGTGGTGACTCAAGAGGGGAGATTGGGTGGGTACAGGCAGTGGATATTTTGTTAGGCAATAGAAACCGATTTTGACCTCCTTGGAAAAAAAATGGGCTTTCTACTTGTCGTTTCGAAAATATACACTACGTGAAATTTTGCATTTACAGATGACATCGTCTTTCAAGGCGGCAGGCTCCACATAACGGGTCCCCTACGGTTGCGAGCTGGGTTCCCCTGGAGTTTGAGAGTCCTCAGATTTCTATGCGCTAAGGCTGTCTGAAGGGGGGGGGGGGGGTGTATGTAGGGATGAGCAAGAGTTTTGATAGTCAGATGAGGAGATGAGGTTCTAACATCGAGGTTCACTGGATGAAGGTGATTCCTGCTTAAGACCGAAGTGGCGAAAGTTGGAAATCAAATAGCGTTCAGGACGAAGTTGACAAGGAATGGATCTGAGGTCATCGCGATGAAGCCACTAAGAAGTGGTAGCAGACGCTGCCTGAGGTTGAAAAATAAATGTTTTGATTGTGGCGTAAAACAGTAGTGGAGATCGAGAGAGCTGTGACAATTTGGGTGAGAACATGGTGTGACGATGGAGCACGGCGTACAGGGAGTTCGTTGATTGAGTGGGTCTGGAAGCATGGAAGTTTATGAGGGTTTGAAACACCGAGTGTTTGTTGATGGAGATGATTACACGTGAGGATTGAAGTTGTCACATCGAATTTTGTTGGAGAGAAAAAACTGAATGGAGAGTTCAGTGGAGAAACTTTAGTGTTAACCCTCCTGAGAGTTTGAATTGGCCGAAAAAAGGAGGAGGGGGAAGGAGGAGGAGGCTGGAAGTGGTGGCTCCATGGAAGTCAAATAGGAGCGTCAAGGCATGACGCGACCTCAAAACTAAGATGGATTGCCAGTGCCAAGTTCACAAAGCTAAGATGAAGTAAGGGAGGGGTGGTTTTTTTTTCTCATAATAATTATAGTCCGGTTGAGAATGAAAAAGCCTTCAGCGGCAAGAGTGATAGTGGAGCGTTCTGGTCTTGGCCAGTGAAAGTTTTACCATATCAGTACGGCAAGGACGAAAAGTGTCGGCATTAACAAATTGCCAGATTTGTCTTGCAACGTATTTCTCTGGCAGCATGGCAATGTAGGATCTAATCCACTCGGTTTCAAGTTTACTAAGGGTGAGGTGAACTTCATCACTGATGGAGGGGACACAGTTCCTGCCAGGTGAAATGGAGGAAGAGTTGAAGCTATTTTCGAAGGTGGGGCCGAGGTTAAAGGCAAAGTTGAGAAGGTGGCAAGGTTCGCTTGGATGGTTGAATGGATGGAACGGGTTTCGAAACAAGTCAGAAATTGACCAAACGGCAAAAGAATTGGCCAAAATTAGTCCACGGCGGTCTTCCATTGTCTGGGGCGTATGTCACGAAACGCGCTGATTCTGCTACAGGCAGGTGGAATGTCTTTCGGTGAAAGCTTGAAGGAGCTTCTTTTGGTCTACAGCTGGAGGTTTCTTTCAGTCGAACGCTTGGGGCTTCTTTCGGGAGAAACCTGGAGGCTTCTTTCGGGCGAAAGCATGGGGCTTCTTTCGGGTGAAAGCTGGGAGTTTCTGTCGGTTGAAAGCACAGAGCTTCATTCGGTCTGAATAAATGTTGAAGCCACGGTGAGACTTCAGTAAGGTGGGGGAAATCGACAGATGACGAGCGGTAACACCCTTTTTGATTTTCTTTCGTGGCGAGAAGCCAGAAAGACGACAGTAGGTAGACGACGAATAGCAACTTCATTGTGACACAAATCATGATAAAGGTGATGGTTGGCCGCCCGTGAGGACGGGCAAGAACAGCAGACGATGAAATTTAAGTCCATTGCGACGTAGGAGCGTCTTTCGGTGAAAGCTTCATCAGAGACGAGCTTCTTTTGGTCGAAAGCTTGAGGCCAGGGTTGTTACGATTATAATCAAGTGATTATAATTATTGATTATAATCACGATTATAATCACTTGATTAAAATCGAAATTCACCTGATTACAATCAAGGACCAGGTTGACACAAAACTGTTGATATAAGCACAAAAGCACTTGGCCAAAAAAAAATACACAGCTGTTGAATCTTCCACAGTCAGGAACGTATGTCTTCTACTTTTTTTGGCTTGATCCATACAAATAAACGCAACGCATTAGGAACAACCAAAGTAAGAAATTAATGGCAACATTCAAACCCTTAAATCCAGGAAAAGACTAAAGGACTTTGCAACTTATGTGCTTTTAAGAGGCAACTGCAGCTGATGTGACTCTGTTCATTTAATCAGCTCATTTGTAAGGAATGTGCCAGTGTGCCACAACACCTACACCAGTATTACTAAGTATTATTACTGTAATAATAGTTAACTGCAGTGTGCATGTCAACATTGAAATTTACACGTGGTAATCACGTTTTAAACTTTTAACACTCAAGAGATCTTAGGCAATGGCACTATGGCAGTAGCAACTGCCAAGCAAGAAATAGAGCAAACTCTAGCAATATTTTTCGAGACTTTACGTCCAACTTGATTAACACTCATCTTCACCAAGTTAAGATATTAGATCTTTTAAAACTCGATCTTACAATATCTTGCGAATTTTCGACAGCTTTAGCAATTCAGCCATTTAGCCTAGGTGAGCGATTTAGTCTAGGTGAGCGCTAACCTCTCTGCTTATTAAATGGCTAATGGTGAGATTTGATGGCCCTTGTAAATTCATTAACTTCTTGTGCTTTCTGGTGTGCTCAACAATAGCAAGGGACTCTAGTCCTCGTAGATGTGCGTCATTCCTGTTGTTAGAAATTAGGAGCGTCTCTGTATTTTTCCAGTCAATCGGATGCTTCGTCTCCATGCAGTGGGTGGCTATGCTGCTGGTTTCAACTTTGTTTCGTACGTCCGCATGGTGTTGTTTAACTCTCGTATGGATCCCTTTTCTGGTCTTTAATATATATGTTGCTTCACACCTACCACATGGGATCCTATACACTCCTTCTCTCGTATTAGGGACTTCCTTCAGCATTCTGCCATTTAATAAGCAGAGAGGTTAGCGCTCACCTAGAAACGCATTGGCACAAGCAACATCGTAAATACGAGAGGCTACGGAAGGCGCCGTTTTTCAAAACACAAAACGAAGATGTAGTTGGAGACGGAGAACGGACTGAAACTTAGTGCCCGAGGAAGACAGATGTGAAGCAGTTATACCACCAAACTTGCTAAAGCTGTCGAAATTCGTAAGATATTGTAAGATCGAGTTTTAAAAGATCTAATATCTTAACTTGGTGAAGATGAGTGTTAATCAAGTTAGACATAAAGTCTCGGAAAATATTGTAATTTTTCACCGTAAAGAACTCCATCATTTGTTTACTGAAACTCTAGCAACTTTAACTATGTCATAATTGTTGTTGTATTCTGAAATGTTATTAAAATCTGATTACAATCAAAACAATCCGATTATAATAAAAATAATCCGATTAATTCGATTATTTTAAAATAATCATGATTATTTCCAACCCTGCTTGAGGCAACTTTTGGTTGAAAGCTTGAGTCTTCTTTTGTTTGACAGCTAGTTTTCCTCCGGTCGAAATCTCGAGGCTTCTTATGGTCGAAAACTCGGGCTTCATTTGGTGTGAAGCCACCGTGAGGCATCAGATGAGGCGGGGGAAAGGGGCAGATGCAGATTTGTCACACTTGTGCAGACAGGAGAAGGCAGCTTAACACGAACTGCAACGCCATTGGTGTTCATTCTTTCGAGGAGAAGGAAAGGCAACAGGAAGTTGAAGATGAACAGCAGCATCATGTAGTGACAAAATTCACGATTGCGGTGATGGTTGGTCGCCTGTGTTATGGTGAAAGATTCAGTTCGCGTTGACGGCATCACTAGGGGAAAGCGGCAGGCGGTGATGGGCGAGGGACAGCAGACAGTGGGAGTAGGGATGCACCGAATACAAAATTTGCCAAATACCGCATACCGAATATACAACTAAATATTTAAGTTACCGAATACCGAAAATATAACCGAATACTCAACTTACCGAATACCGAATATATAACGGAATGGTTAAACTGCTGAATACCGAATATTCGGCACCAAACAATTTACATATTCGGCCGAATACCGAATTATTCGGTTCTGGGCCGAATAATGGCTGAATACCGAATTGCTTGGCCGAATACTTAACCGAATACCTGTAATTTAAACATATTTGATTATTTTTCCTTCTTTTAGAAATGTCAGAAGACAATTCCTCACAAACCAAAAACTAAATGCTTAGCTAAACGTTCTTACATTAACACAATTGCATAAATATATGCTAAAAAGCATTCGGCCGAATACCAACAAATCTTAACACTATTCGGCCGAAAACCGAATATCACTAGTTGGCCAAATTCAGTATTACCGAATATTCGGTGCATCCCTAGTTAGGAGAGCTGTCAATGAAGACTGATGAAGGACAAAGGCAAGAAGAGCTGCAACTGTGGCTAGAGAGGGACAGCAGGCGAGAAGGATAAAGGTCCGAAAGATCAGCCGCAATGGTCGATGGAGGTAGCGATGCAAGAAGGCTAGTAGAACTGCCTGAACAGGTATATGAGGGACAGGAGGCAGCGAAGGGCGAAGATCGAAAAGAGCTGTGACAATGGTCGGCGAGGGACAACACGCAATAACGGTGAAGGTTAGCAGAGCTGCCTAGGAAGGTTGATGAGGGACAGCAGGCAGCGAAAGACGAAGGCACATGAAGCTGCAATGTTGCCAGGCGAGGTGCAGAAGGCAGCGACGGGTGAAGGTTTGCAGAGCTGCCTGAGCAGGTGGATGATGGAGTGGGCAGCGAAGGACAAAGGCATGAGGATGCAATTCTGGCTGGTGAGAGACAGAAGGCCAGAAGGACGCAAGTCTGAGAGAGCTGCGACGATGGTCGGCAAGGGACAGCAGGCGGCAACGGCGAAGGTTAGCAGATCTGACAAGGAAGGTTGTTGAGGGACAACAGAAAGTGAAGGACGAAAGCATGAGGCTGCAAACTGGCTGATAAGGGATAGCAGATCCGAAAGAGTTGCAACGATTGTCGGCGAGGGACAGCAGGCAGCCTGAAAAACTGTATTCATGGTCGGGGAGGGAGAGCAGGCAGTCAGTGAGGGAAAACAGGTTTCTTTCCGATCCGAATCGTTGTCAGATGAGATGGGATATCATTCAAGATTGTACGAATGTCAGTGTGTTAAAAGATTGAGGCGTTAGGCCGATGATGTGAGCTTGTATTTGAAATCCGAATGACGTGTATTCATTAATTCCTATGCTGTGTCTCCTGTCGAACATTGACAGGCTTTCGGTGCCGTCGAGTGAGTTGAGCTGCATGCGGAGAGTGCGAAAGATAGCGCGCTTGGAGTCGCTTGCCGTCGTTGTTTTCTTCTTGCACATTCGAATAATGGATGAGGTTTAGCAAAAGTCTGTGATCGTTGATGACGAGAGGCTAGCCTGGCAGTCACGATGCCTGGTACTCCGAAAAGCAGCGACGACACTCGGCAAGGGGTAGCTGGCAGAGACAGGCGAAGGTTAGCAGAGCTGCAAATGACGATAGGTGAGGGACAGAAGACAGCGAAGGACAGTCACAAAGGGCTACAATTCTGGCCGGAGAAGCATGAAGGTCCGAGAGAGCTGCCACGATGGTCGACGAGAGTTAACCGTTGTCTGTGATGGAAGGTGACGATCGGATTAAATTGCAGCAACGAAAGCTGGCGCTTTGAAAAACTGTGACGATCATTGTTGGGAGGTAGCAGTCAGTAAAGCGAAGGTCGAAGACTTGAAGCTGCAGTGATGGTCGGCGAGGGACAGCAGGCCGCCAGTGCAGATGCGAGACGAAAGAGAGAAGCAGGAGTTGGTTGAGAGGAGGCGGCAGGGAAGCAGGGACAGCCGCCGTAGGTCTTGCCGGTGGAGAAGAGTTTCTTTCAGGAGGAAAATCAGCGTGATTGCCGCTTGTAAGGACAAAGTGGGCTCGAAAAAAAAAACGCCGGAAAGCAGAGGCCATTGAGCGTAGGATGCAGCAGATTTTTTCCGGGCGAGCCATCGTCGGAATTTACGAAATTTGGCGCAGGTCTTTTGGGTCGACTTCGAGACTTTCGGATAGCAATCTTTTGATCTTTCGGGGCACCTTTATTTGTCGGATCTTTCAGTCTTTAGATGTAACCTTCGGATCTATCGGGTCATTCTGCCTTTCGGGTCTAGGGAAAACAGCGGAGCCAACCGGGTCAGCCGGAAGGTGGAGGAAAAGAGATGGCTGGCTAAGGAGGGTCTGTGCTGCACGTGCACAGATTGGTAGCGAGACTGGGCGGATCTAAAGAGTTTAAATCCTCCAGAGAGAAACTAGCGTTGCAGGAACTGAATGTAAAATTTACACATATTGGATTTTTTCGAAACGGCAACTAAAAAAGGCTATATATTTTTTTATTAAATGGTTAAATAAACATTTTTATTCACCAAATATAAAACTTTGTAGCCAACTTAAAAAGCCCAGTTTTACCTGGGGGGGAGGTAAAAATTGGTTTCTATTGCCTAAAGAAAATATACACTACCTGTAAATATTTATTGCATTCAGTTCCTGAGTGCTGTTTACCCTGGAGGATTTTTAATTCTTTCGATACGCCCAGCTCAATCGCCCCATCTGCGCATGTGCAATGTGCGCAGACCCGCCATAAATAGGGCTACGGCGAAAGCCAGCCATCTACATTTCCTCTAGATATGTCAGTCATGAGGTGACTCAAGAGGGGAGGTTGGGTGGGTATTTACAGGTAGTGTATATTTTCTTTAGGCAATGGAAACCAATTTTGACCTCCCCACAGGTAAAATCTGGCTTTCTAGTTGCCAGTTAGAAAATATCCACTACCTGTAAATTTTTATTGCATTTACAGTTGACCTCGTCAGTATAGGTGGCGGGCACCATCATGACGGATTCCCAAGGGCGTGAGCTTGGTTCCGGAAATGGTGTAGGAGACAGGAGAACTGTCACATCATTTCGTGCAGGTTGTGTCGCGAGGACTACTGCAGTGGGGATGAAATTCTAGGCCAAAGGCTTGGTGAGAACAATGGGTCAATTTTGAAAAAGAGTGTAGTTAACATGAAGTGGGAGATGCTTACCTTCTTTGTGTTTTCTGGAGTGTTGGTGGTTTATTTCCAGTCAGAACACTTCCAGGTTTTCTTAAGCTAATGACGATTGCGTGTGCCACAGGTGAAATATATAAGGGGCTTCGTGATTGTTGAGAACGTTAGTAAGAGCAGTATCATAGGCAACTACGGTACGGTATGTGTGATTTCCCAGCATGAAGTTCAAGGGTTTCCTTTCCCGTGCACAATCATAGGATTGTAGGAAATGTGTGCCGGATAAGTAAGTTTACCGAAAAAGTTTCATTACAATTTTGTTTTGGTAAGGCCAGGTTGAACAGGTTTAGAAGCGATTCATGTGGAAGGAGTATGGGAATGTACGATCACAGTGAATTTCATGGAGTGGCAGAAAACATGTGAGGGTCCATTCCGGCCAAAAGGATGTCAGGGTAATCAGAAGGTAAGTTATTAGGGTCTAGCGGTAAAGGAGAATGAGTAACCGTTTGCTCTGCATCTGCAGTCAATGCATGGAAGTTGGCGGGTGCGATTTAAGGAGAGCTTTCGAGTAAACAAATGACGCTCAAACTCAAAAATGTCAATACTCATCACATCAGTATTCCGAATTTTCGATAGGCATTACCCAAAAATTATGTAGACTGTAGTTCACACGTTTCTTGCTGCCTGACGAAGAAAGGAGGACTGAAAATATTTATTTTCGGGTAATGTCTATCGAAAATTCGCAATACTGATGTGATGAGATTGACATTTTTGAGTTGAGCGTCATTTGTTTACTCGATATTTCTATAACTCAAAGTAAAATGGTCAGATTCTTTGCCGTAATTAACGAGAGCTTTTTCATCTCGCTTTTGCAAGGATGGAAATACGGTGCATTATCCCACTGCCAGATTTGGCGGGCAACATATTGTTCACATGGCATAGCCTGTTGGCACGAATCCATTCTTGTGCAATGGAGCAATGTTCCTGGCGCATGAGTTCAGGAAGTCTAGGTGGTTGAAATGTGGTTTCGGTTTGAATTGGAGCCTTTATAATGACTTAGCCTATTTGGTATTGAAGAGGAACAGAGTTCAAAGTTTGAGTTGCGTGGTGAGTCTTGACTACCTTGGGTTTCACCGGGGGTTGAGGACGGTGGATTTTAAAGACGGGTTGTCGACGTGTAGAATTGGGCAGAGGAGAAAGTCTTCGAAACTTGGCATCAGCCAATTCAACCCTGCGTCGGAGGTGGTTGTTGGTTGCAGTCAAGTTAGAGATGTTGAGTTTGTATGCTGCGATTATTTTTTCGGCGTTGGCGAGCTGGCTTTCAAGGTTGTGAATGTAAGTTGAGACGGGTGCACAATTTTTCTTCAACCTAGACAGTGTTAAGGTCCAGTCGGTGGCGAATGGATTTCCGTAGGGTTGAACCATTGCTGGAAGTGAAGCAGTCAGTCGACTTGGCTGAGGTGGAGTCAAGTCCGAAGAAGGAGTTTCGGTCTTCAATTGGTTGAGTTTCAGCAGGTTCAGGTTGGGTGATCGCAGCACATATTTCAGTTGCGGGGAGTGATGCGGGAGTTACGGTAGGTATGGGTTTTGTTGGAAGACAGGGGTAATAGCAAGTTTCCCTGAAGATGGGTGGGATCCGGTGGATGATGAAGAGACGGACGGAAGAAGGGAGGTGTCAACTTTCGGAGTTGTGGAGGCCATTGCACGGTCAAGGGCTCTCTTTTCTTTCATTTGGGTAGAGCGGATTCTGGCAGCACGATTTTTGATGCAAATGATTGGCCAGGCGTCAGCTGAGATGGAAAGGCAAATTTTGCATGGGTCCAAATCGTAGATACATTTTCGGTGGGACTGACAAGCGGTATGAGGGTCATACCGAGAGCGTTTGGAAACAATCGCCGCACAGGTGCAGGTATCTGGGGATCTGACAAGTTCAGGGTTCCATCTACGGATTAGTGTTGTAGATTTTCCACCACGAACTTTGGGTGCCATGACGGTAAGAGCAGGTTGTGGAGTAGAACAAGCGATGACAAAAAAGTATGAAGCGAGGAAAATCGCGACTGTCGCGAGCGGAGGCGGGAAAAAGTTGCGCAGTGATTGGTCGGAGTCGAGGGTCTCAGTGGTGGTGAGGACGGGTTAGTTAAGCGTTGAATGATAGTGAGGAGGATCCGTCAGGTACGGGCGTCCAACAGAGAAGTGGTTGTGTGTTGGGGCAGGATTTCCCATGAAGAAAAGAGTGTTTCAATGAAGAAGGAAGGCTTCCAATGAATGAAGGTTGAATAGCATGTGTCGAAGTGTGAGGTGGCGGTTAGTAGGTTGGTCGGTAACCACCTGTAGATAAGTCGTTGGGGCGGGCCACAATGAGGACGTATGGTGTTAAAATTTATCGGTGCGGAAGGCATCTAACGGAAGATTATTGGTGCAAGGATTTATGACGTGAGTTAATGGGGTGACGAGCTTTCGACGAGTTATTGATCAGTGTGGGCGAACTTCCGACGCAAGTTCATCAGTGTTAAAATGTTTTGGGGTTCATTAATGAAAACTGTACGTAAATGACAGGGAGAGAGCTTGTTCCAGTCAATGACGTGAAGGTTTGTAGCAAGTGAGTGAAGAAGGCTTTCCTTGTTAATGGTCAGAGGAGAATTTGTGGGGGGGGGGGGGGGGGGCCTCCATAGTTGTTCCAGGACGGATAGAAGTCCCAATGTTATAGATGGGGTGCCAGGGAAGGAGTTAGGCCTCTGAACGGGTATCAGACTAATGAAGGTGGAAGTTGCACAGAGTGTGCATGGTCGTGGCGATGTGTAAGCAGTGGCTGGATACATGGTGAATCAGTTGAAGCCGTTAAAGTGGTGAAGGATACCAGAGAGATTAGAGGTGAGGAGTGTAAGCAGATGATTTCATTAATTATTTATTATTATTATTCTTAATCGGATGGTTGGAGACCACAGTTACCAGTTGATTTGAGGACGGTAAATGATGTGGACCTGGATGTCAAAAGGTGGGATCAATGGGTTGATGAGAATGAAGTCATGGCAACCATTCCCCTGAAGGTTTGTGTTGCGGGAGAGGGAATCCGGTGTATGTATCGGGGTTAAGTTCGACATGAGTGGTAAGTGAATCTGATAGTCCGTGGTTCTGGATTCAGCAAAGAGGATGAAATCCATGATGAACAAGGTCTGAAGCGGTGGTTGGGGTTTAAGTCGTGGAGGCCGTGAACAGTAGCTTATTGCGAGGGCGAGTATTCACCAAGAATTCCAGATCAGGGGGAGTAGGGCTGGCTGGTGAAAGCTTGGTCGGCGATCGGAGTCTGTCATCATGTTAGGTTGATGTACCGAGGGCGAAGGCTGCAGGTAGAAGACCTAGACGAAAGTCTTGGAAAGGGCAAAGGTGACAGGCGTTCAACGAAGTATTCGTTGTGGTGGGTTGTCTTCAATACTTCCAAGTAGGCGAGAAGCGCAGGAGGCGAGGCCAGGGGTTAACAGGTGATCGTCAGGACAAGCTTCATGGAGAGGCGACTTGGTTGGGTTGTCCAAAAGTGCGAAGACGAAGGCGAAAGCGAAGGTGAAGGCGAAGGCGGAGGTGCAGGTGAGGCTTGAACGAGAGGGCGAAAGAAGAAGAGTGGAAGATGTTGACCAGTCTTTGATAAGGGGGAGGCAAGATGAAGCCGATGCTATCAGGAGCCATTTTAGTGAACGATGTTGTCACAGCGTTGTGAAGACCTTCGACTTAACTCATGGATGCAGCAGTCGATTGAAGTGTGGTCTGTTTGTCTTGTATGAAGGGTCCCCACGCGATCCAGTGACGGTCCTAGGCGAAGCGAAGGATGAGGTGAAGGACGAAGGATGAAAGGAGTTGGCGAACCCACTGCAAGGAGTGTAGCGGGGACTGCTGTAGGCGACTCCGCATTGGGAATAGATGATGGAGGCTGAAGGTAAGAGGTGAAGAGAGTTCACCATGGTCGGAACATAGATCAGTGGAATCAGGACTGCATTGATGTTACAGCACCCGGTTGTCCCAGGCGGTCGCCCATCCAAGCACAATTGGGCCCGCTGGTGTGTAACTTCGGTGATTGGACGAGAGCCGGTGTTTTCAGCATGGTATGGCCGTGGACTGTTGGCTTCAATGAGTAATGTGTCATACGGCGAAAGACGAAAGCGAAGGCAAGCGTAGGAGCGAACAGACGAAGGAGTGAACAGACGATGTTGAGGTCTTCTAGAAGAGGGACCTTCGTTGAGCTTGATGATCTTCATAGGGAAGCATCTTCTTGAAAGCGAAGGCGAAAGACGAAAGCGAAAGACGAAGGCAATGGAGACAGGGTAACAGCGTGCGTCGCAGACGGGCGCTGGAGGAAAAAAGATGGCTGGCTTTCGCCGTAGCCCTATTTATGGAGGGTCTGCGCACATTGGACATGCGCAGATGGGCGAGTGAGCTGGACGTATCGAGAGAATTAAAAATCCTCCAGGGTAAACAGCACTCAGGAACTGAATGCAATAAAAATTTACAGGTAGTAGATATTTTCTAACTGGCAACTAGAAAGTGAATATTTAAGACATCATCGGATACCAAAAAACAAACACATTCAATTTAATGATAATCCATGTCACTGTCAGCACAAGTTCCTTTCAAACTATGGTATGTACACTGTTCACACTGCCTTCAAAACTTAGCAGTAGCATTTTACCATAAAACTTTTGAACAGTAAGTGCTACAAGCTTGAAGTTTAGTACATTGGAAAGCTAGAGCAGAAAAACCTTTAAAATGGTAAGTTATACTGAAACATAAAATTCCTCCCAAAAAAATGTGAAAGTATGTTCAGTTCGGTAGGTCTTGTTTACACCAATCCAGCGAGAACAACATTTTAATCGCCAACCTGCCCAATTTATTCGCTTACTGGCGAGTGGCAGGTGGATTTATAGAGGAAGTAAGTGGCAGGAAATAAGTAGAAGGAAGTGGCAGGAGGATTTACGTAGGAAGTATAGAGGTCCCTCTACAATAAATTTTCTCACAGGCTAACACATTTTTTCCTTAAAGTGATGAGGGGCTCGAGTTTAAGCCTACTTAAATCGACGTTACAAGAAATCTCCGTGAAACCCCAGCCTTACATTTAAACCACAACAATACTTTTAAAACAAACTGAAAAGAGGTGCGAAACAAGTCAGCGAGATTAGCATTATCACCTTTGATAACATCAGCACTGCTTCTAAAAAAAAAAATACTAAATCGACTTGATCATACTTGTTTCATCAGGAAGCACTTGAAGAGAATATATCCAATCTATTATTTCCTCTTTTCTTAGTGGAGATAGTTTATCCAAGGATTGCAACATGTCTAATCCGGATATTGCAAAAAAGGTGACAGCTAACCTGCAAATCAAAACCAATTCGTATTAATTTACTATCAACACTTTTTTTACTATCAATAGCAAAGGCCAATTAAAAAAATACAATTAACAAATCAGGGTTTGCTGAAGCTGTCCATCTTCTGTTTTCATGATCTTGAACACAAACTGTCAAGAATGGCAATCCGGCAGCACTCAACAATTTTCTAGTTTCTACTCTCGACATAGTGAGTTCATACGTCTTACACAATGTGTGATTTTTCATATGTAGCCTAGCATTTATTGTATGGTATAATTTTCTATGACCCCGGCATATTGCAGAAACAACTAATGTGTAGGCTGTAGGCAGAGCCCTTTTAAATTACACCAACCATTTCTTTAACTTAAACGGTTAGAGATATTGCTTTTTGAATGTCAGTCTGTGTTGCTAGTCGCAGTTTTGGCGAGAGGCTTTAAGTTTAGTCACCAACTGTTGGTTTTCATTAGCCAAATGGCTAGTGGCGAATGACATAGCCTAAAGGAACTTAGGAAATCCCAGTCTTACATTGATGTTCGAGCAGCGAGATACTAATTGCTCTTTAGGTGCTCTTCATAGGGAAGATGTTGACGAAAGGGCGAGATAAGTTACAGAAAATATTCTGTAACCTGACCTCAGAACATGGACTTTACCATGATGGGCGAGGAAAAAGGGACTCTTGTGACCTGAACTGAAAAAATGGAATTCTGTAAGACTAGGCCATAGCCTATTTATATTAAACGTCGCATAGCCTAGCCTACTCGTGAATCAGTCCTTAGATATGCAGATTGCAGCATATTTTTCACACAATTTCGGGCACGTATTGTAAAACTACCTAAGGCGTGTTATGCAGAGGTGGTGGTGGACGAACTGTTTGCAACATTGGTATCGTTTGGTTTAGGCTATGTGTAGTTTGGATGATGATTTGCTTAAATGTTCTTCAATCACATGTTTGTGCACACTGGCTAAACGGACCCCGATTTTCGTTTGCTTCGCTCACTCAATCAGCGCATCACTCTTCACTCACTCACGCAATACATATTATTTTGAAAACACTTTATGTTTTTATTGCAATTAACATTCATTGCCTAAACTTCTGTAGTCTACACAAGATGTGTTAGGCTACCGCTAAAGATGGAAAAGAAAGAGAGCTGGCTTAATTATGATGTGTTATACAGCGGCACTATCACTAATTGAAAGCCCCAAAGCAGAATTTTCTGCCACTGTCTGCGACACCAATTGTCAGGGGAAAATTGTCTGCAGCTAATCTGTTTTTTCGTGTGGCTACGTGCATATTTATTGGTTTTTACGGAATAACTTTTCAGTGCTTTATTCTATTGATCTGGCTCTTCCATCAACGGACAGGTCTCGTTGAGACGATTAAAATGGTGTATTGGAATGTACGAATCGGTCAAAAATTGGCGAAACGGCAGACATTTGGTCAAAAAGGCACGTTTTCGTCTGCGACTGTGCCAGATTATCTGCGACATAGTCGCACGTCGCACCCCTTTCTGCCTTCGGGATTGAAAGGAGGAAGAATCCAGTAACAGCTAGCGAATCTAGTACTATCTAGCACTTGCTTGCATCAAGCGAAGGAATGCTCAATGCCATTTCTTTTTACGAAATAAACAACAGTCTTCTTAATCATAGAACGAAAATTTAGTTATGTCCTCGTTCGTGCACCTGGGAACAATATGTACAGGTTAACATATCACTCCTGCTAGATAACGCCAGGGTATTTGAGACCGGTTTTCAATCGGTGATAGTGCCACTTTAAGATTGTAAGGGACAATGACACAAATATCACTAACAAATTAACAATATTTTGAATTTTTCCGTACTAATATAATCACTCGTGGTTCCTCTTATGAACTTAGGATCCAAAATTTTGAACATGCCAATTAGTTTACCATATCATTTCAAGGCAATTCCAAAATATGATCTCGAAGGCTTTCTATTTCCAATAAAGGCTGTATTACATGCGCAAAGATGTGCCTTAGGGATACGGAAATGCGGCTGTATCAGGATACACTGCAGTAGTACCCAGGAAGGCGTCGCCCTAGGTCAAAATTGACGAACACGGGAGATAGCCAAAAGCCTCATTTGCTGCTTTTAGAGCTTTTTTTATTATACTTATTGGAAGTTTGTGAAAAGGACGAAATTAGCTGCACGACTGAAAGGTCGAAGAATAATTATAAACCCATTATCTCATCCAAGAGAGGTGATGGTCAGTTGTGGAATTGTTGCCTGTAGAATGGAGGTGGCTCGATAAACTTAAGAAATGTGCCTTATTTTGCGCCAGCGTTGCTTTACGGTATTGAGATCTGGTGTTTGTGGTCTTGTTGGTGTTTTATATGTTAGGTTGGGACAATTGCCTTGGCTCGAATTTTACCAGGCAGGGTAAAGGTTTTCACTGGGGAGCGATTTTCAGTGTGATGGGTCGCAACAGAGCACTACTGTTTACTCAGGTCTTCCCGGCGGCATTTAGATCTACACAAAAAATAATAGGTACTTGTTTTACTCAAAGTTTAGCCCAAACCAGACAGCATGCGCCTGTTGCCTAAAATATAACCGTCAGTAGTCACCTGCTAAGTGCTACCGTTCCACTCTAGGGCTTGCCACCAGCTTCCATCGGTTCATTCACGTAGATTACACAGACAATAAGAGAAAATTAAGAACTCACCTATTTGTGTCGTACGAACAGTATCTTGCAGGCATCACATCGAGGCATCGTAACAAAAATTTGATGTGTTTATTTACAAGCAAACCTTCGCGCACCACCCGTAACGCCATTTTGGCAGGGTGACGTGAAAAGGTGATATTGCAAACGAAGAAAAATGGAATTTACAGTTTTCCGAAAAAACCTTTTCAGTCGCCACTAAAATTTGAGCAGGAACAATTTTTTATAATATTTATTTTATTTATTTTTGTTTATAGTTTAAAGTATACTACATTGAATCAATATTTTTTACCCTTTTATGCTCATATTAACGAAATAAAAAGCCAAAGGACAAATATAAATAAATGTGGTACAATATGGTCTCTTCGTATGGCTTGTTTTGGAGTTTTAGTTCAATAGGGCTTTGAACAATAGTATTTTTTAAGAAAAGGTTATTTTTTATTTTAAACCCTCCTAACGTCTCAGAGAAAGGAAAAATTGCATAAAAATTCTTTTTAAGTAACCCTTTGAATTTTAAACTTAAAAAATTAAATATTGGGGGAAAAGAAGCTTCACGAGTTCACACTTTTTGCTTGCATTAATTTGTATCTGTTTGAACTAATAATAATGCAAGACACGTCATTAAAATAGTTAGTGTTCGTTCTATTCTCCTAGTCGCCGTCGTTCAGGTTTTCGTTATTCCAACCCGGCAAAAAAACTTTATTAATTTTAAGTATGGAAAATAATTTGTAAATATTATATATTCATCAAATGTAGAATGTGATTTAACAATTTACCAACTGAAAATAAAAAAGGTATTAGGTCATGTAACTGATAATTCAGATAAAATTACAAATTTCGTCAGGCGGGAGCGCTCTAGTCATGTCGTCTGTAAAAAATGCGGGAGTCTGGAAAGCAGCAGCGCGATAAGTAGTGAAGTGTCGCTCGCTCCTCCAGCAATACACATCATGTCGTCCGGAGGGAACGTGGTTGTGCTCGACCGAGGCAACAACACGACTCTTACCGTCCACATTCACGGTAAGTCCACTTATTCCATTTTCCATCGCTTGCACGTTGTTGCATCGTGAATTAATGCACGCCAGTGCGATGCGAGAAGAAGGGGTATCTGTTTGTGATCTGGTTTTAGACATCGCTGTGTGCGCTCCGAAACCATTTCGTTTCGGAGGATAAAATTCATCAACAGCTTTCTTCCTTCCTTTAGTCTGCGACTGACCTTGGCAAACATCAGCTTACAATAATCGCCAAGGTTTAGCGACAAAGCCGCTTGATTACGATTTTTTTCAACGCTCGGTTGCGTGTCCGTGATTTTGCGGAGCATTTCCAATTTTCGCGCGAAAAGAGCTCGCCTTTGGCATTTTAGAAAACTTGCACTTGACTGAGTCACAAACGCGATGCGTGTTTTTTTCTCGTCCGCTTTTTTTCCAGTTGTTATTTTTTTCCGTGTCAAAATGCATTCGGTTTAACCGTTGTTAAACTCGTGCGATCGTCGTCTTTCACAGCCCCTCCGCTTTTTTATGTTTTAAAATCTTTTTTTTTTCTCCCTCAAACGCGAGTTTGGTTTTTTTTTTTTCCGGCGATTTTTTTTCCGCTTGGGGGAGCGAAGGCGACTGCGAGAGAAGATGTAAAACCCGGAATACCCACAATCGCACAAGTTGGGTTTAATTTAACAAGAATTCGCTTTGTCCGAGTCGTAAACTAAAAACCTTTGTTCCTTTATGTAACGTCCGTCCACATTTTCGTACAATTCGTCGTTTTCCTAGACCAAAACGCCATTTTTGCCGCCGCCTGTAATATCCAGATTGTAGTATTGTCGTCATGGTAACGTAAATAAATATTTTTGTAACATTTCCAGCATTAAAAATCGTCGCTTTTCACGTCTGCGTTTCTCGTCATTCCTGAGCCGTTTCTGTCGACGGGAACCCAAAAGGCAAAGCAAAGACCGTTCTGACAAGTCGGTGGTTTCGAAGCAAAATAATCGATGGATGTCTACAAAAAAACTTGGATTGCGCGCCTTACCGCGCGACGAGCCGACGGGGGCGCCAGAGACGCTGAACACCAGCAAAAAAGTTGTGCCTTCTCGCCGGTCCCAATAGGTAGCTGGGGTAGACTTGAAGCAAAGCTCGTTCGCTTTCTCGCCCGCTCGCTCTTCTCTAGCTGGCTCTCAGACTGCAATAATCATTAGCGAACACTTTAGACTGGTCGCGGTTTTTGAATTTTTTGCAAGACCTTGAACTAGTGCTCTGCTTGAGCTTGTCAGCAGTAGCTCGAGCAGTTCTATTCGGTGGCTGTTCAAGTTTTCTCCGTCTGCGCTGGCTTTTCCGTAGCTTGGATGTCTGTCTGGGGTTTCGCGTGACTTTTGTTGGATGGGGGAAGAAAATAAATTTTTATTAGGGGAAAGATGAGGATGTATTTGTGATTTGTCACCGAATTTCGCGCCGATAGCCGTCACGAAAAATCGAACGGGAGGAAGGGGTGAGGGGAGGGGATTTTTTTTTTTAAATGCGGTTGTAATTAGGGGTTCCCACTAACCTGGAAACTCTGGGAATTTAAATTTAAACTACGTTTGAAACTCGGGGAGAACTCGTGGAATTCTCTGATTTAAAAAAAAAAAACTGGAAAACTCGGGGAAAAAATTAAAGATTTTTAAATAATGTATTTCCCATCTAAAAGCTTCAGCCTTTTTAACACAAAACAGGCAAAATGTGTGAAAAAATAATCCCCCCCCAAAATTTACGGTAAATAGCCTGGAAAATGACTTCATGTACTCTGGAAAACCTGGAAAACTCGGTGAAATTGATTTAAGTATTTTGGTGGGAATCCTGACAAATGTTTTGTCCCGATTAGAGTTTTTAAAATCACCGCGATTATCAATACTATCGAGATGCAACACATTTTGAGGCTGGAATTGGAATAAACATTTAAATTTTGTTAATTAAAAAAAAAAACCTTGGCTGAAGCTTACAGGGGGCTGCTTGGCCTACAAACGTAAAAGTAATGCAAAATAAAATTTTGAAAAAAAAATAGGATGCCCCTTCACCCAAACCACGATGCCACTATAAACGCCAACGACCGTGAACAGCACCAGTAATTTGGCGTCTTTACAATATTCGTCAATTGCTCGATAATTCGATATGTCTGTTAATGTACGATACGATAATCGAAAATTTGAATCGTGGTGATATCGAATTATCGATTATCGTGCCACGCCTCGTTGTTTTGCATAAGCTTACTACAAAAACTGCATATGAATACTCTTAAAAATGTTTTTTTTTAATTTGCATAAAATTACTCTTAACCCTGTTTTTATATTTTGCGTAAGACTACACTCTTAGAACTCTTTTTTTACCATCCTTAAGACTGCATTGTTTTGGTTTTTTTTTTCACAAATTCACACTTTTAAAACTGCACTTATTTTTAGTTGTCCTAGACTACATTGTAAAACAGTGGTTATTTACATTTTTTTAAATTTTGTACAGGACTATGCACTTAAAACTGCATCTTATTATTTTCTTGTATATAAGACATCTTAAAACTAAATTAATTTTATTTATTTTGCCTAGCCCTTTAACTGTCACGCTGCTGTAATCAATTTATTTTTCTAACACCCTTTAGTCGGTCGTAGTATTCGATCTTGCATGCAGTTGGCTTAGAGACGACGATGCCGATCACTGGGTTGTATCATAGATCAGGAAGTTAACTAGATAACGCATCTTAACACTCTTCCAAGCCTACACGAGGCCCTGGCGGCAGTTGTGTCTACCAATACCACAGCTAAGGCTTTTGCATTCGAAACAGCACAAAGCTAAAGCATTATCAGAGGTATTAGCCGCAACTACCGCCAGGGTCCAACGTAGATTTGGTAGAGATACGATGCGATATTTCGTTAATGTATGGCTGCGCTTATTCGATTTGTACGAGGACATCAGTCCCGAATAGCTCCTGACTAAAACAAAATCTTTTTGGTACAAACAGATTGTAGTGATAGAGGAAAACCAATCAAAGGAGTGATATCTGAACAAAAAAAGGCTGCCACCAAGTTGCTACTTCAGTTGCAAGGCTAATCCCACAGGCTATTACTTCACATGTTCAATGACGGGTTGTAGCAATGGTCAGGTTTTTCATTTAACCTTTGATCTAATAATTATAGTCAGTGGGATTAGCTTGGCAACTAATATAGCAACTTGGTGGCAACTATTTTTATTCTGATATCAATTACCTTGATAGGCGGAAACTTGGCGGTTCTTTCACCCTTGTGTGTTTTGTTTCAGACATAATTTTGTCCCATAAGTTTGATGGTGAGGACCATCCTCCAGAAAGTTAATAAAAATTTATTCAGCCATACAGAAAAACTGTGCGTGTATTATCTAGCTTAGGCCTTACTTGTTAGTTCCAAGTTTATAATAGAGACTGATCACAATCCGTTTAAAGTGGTTGGCAAATTTACCTTACCCGTTTGCTAAGATGCAGCTTAAGTCTTCAAAATTATGACTTTGAAGTGCGTGACAAAAAAGTTCCACCCACACTAAATGCAGATGGATTGAGTCGTCACTTTGTATAATGTAATGCAAATACCAGAGTAGAGTAAAAATGTAGTGGTTGGTTTAAAAAGTGTTTGAATAGGAAATTATAAGGTATTTAATCTACTAATTATCTGGGGCTAAGGAGTGATAATGTACTGGTTTCATGCATTGTTTGACTTAGTTATACATGTATATGTTGTGAAGACTAGCATTGTCCGCTAAATCATGGTAACAGGTTCAAATCCACTATATGCTCAAATAGAAGAACACTGACTGCTATTCATTTCATAAGTTTAGTAGAAGATTTGTGTGCGTGAATCCTTTGAAATTAATGAATATTTGAGTACTGGGGAATGTGTAGCCTAATTGTTGGTGTTTCGTAGGGAGGGGGCAAGGTGGCGTGATGATTAGCACATGGCTCTCTTAAGTATCTGTTTGAGCCTGACCTCAGACGCTGGTATTTTCCGGGAGAAAATGTCCATGTGATGCCTCATGCTCATGTCGACTGTGGCATGTAAAAC
>JAHWFP010029833.1:95050-107017 GCA_023313725.1 Lithobius niger
AAGCCAAATCAGCTCTCGATTAGTCGTAAATAAATACTGATGGAAGTCTATTTCCATTGCATTGTGTACTTAAAAAATGTCAGACTGCTTGATCGGAAATTGAAACCTCAACCTTTCAGACCAAAGGCCAAAGTCCTACCACTAAACCATATTATAGATTAGAGAGTTAGCCAAATATCGCATCTTACCCCTTCCAAGCCTACGCGGGGCCCTAGCGGTTGTTGCGGTTACTAATACCGCTCATATTGCTTTGCGTCTGTGCTGCTTCACACAGAACTGCAACTACCGCCAGGGGCCTGCATAGTCTTGGAAGAGGTAAGATGCTGTATCTAGTTAACTTTCAAATCTAGGCTATACTGACATGGCCGTGTAAACTTAGTGGTAGGGCTGGTGGTTGGTCTCAAAGGTGGTATCCGGCTAATCACCGCCGAAACATCGCGGGACAAAAACATAGTAGACAAAACATCGCGGGGTCAAAACATCTCGTGGTCAAAACATCGCACGGAAATTACATCGCGGATACAACATCACGAACAATAACATCGTGGACGAAACATAGCACGGATGAAACATCGTGGAAAAATAAACAAACAAATTTCGCTGTTTAAAATATTTAATAAGTTGGAAGTTATAAGTTTAGAAGGTGCACTGAAACTACTAAGCAAAACAATCTGAAATTCAGTTTTGGGTTGATGAGTCCCCTGGAAATCGTAAAACCATCTTAATTATTATGGAATGGATCTAAAAATTCTAAATGTAGAAATTTGAGCTGTCAGGCAATGACATTCTCTCCTACTCCCCCCCCCCCCCCCCCTGCGACTAAAAAAATGTATTTAACAAAATAAAAACACCAAGCTTATTTAAATACTTGAATTTCCAGGCCTGCTATGCCGAACCATTCTCAACTTAGTGGCTTCTTTATCATTTTTAGGTTTTATTTTAAATTTGATTTATTTATTTTTTAGTTAGTTCATAACATTATTATTTTTCTCCAAGTACCTGAAATATACCCAACTATTCAGGATGTAACTGAAACCAAAACCAAAACTGGTGTAAGAGAAGCCGCCAAGTTTCAAAAAAGGGTCGGCCTTTCAAAGTAGTTATATCATTCAACCAGGGAAAGGCCGCCAAGGTTATTCGTGTTACCCAAGTTAATCGCACCTACTAATAATTTGAAAGTTAAATGAAAACTAGAACATTGCTACTGGCAGTAGCAATCTACAAGTTTTCATTTAAGGCCCAAAGTATTATTAGGTGCGATTGACTTTGTTAACAGGATTAACCACGGCGGCCTTTTCCTGGTTGAATGATATCACTACTTTGAAAGGCCGACCCTTTTTTGAAACTTGGCGGCTTCTCTTACACCAGTTTTCGTTTTGGGTGGATATCACTGCTTTCATGGGACTGTGAACGAATGAAGCATCAGACAGTTTAATCGTCCCCTCTACATTTTTCCGTCTTGAGGAATTTTATGTCTATAAATTTGCTCATTCATAATTTTCACCTTTGCCATTGCCCAATTAGCCTTTACGTCAGCGAAATTAACTCGGTTTGACGGTGATTTTCGTTCGCTTCGTTCACTCAAACAGCGCATCCCTCCTCACTTGGCCCTACCTCAGTTAACGTTAATCATTCAATCACTTAGTTACCATGATGTTCACAAATTGTCCCTTTTACGTCGTGGGGTAGATAATTTAGTTTGGATTCGTGTACCATAACAAAAAACCGACCAAACCTTTGCAATAAAAAATACTCCGTCTCTTAGTGAACCATTCTGTATTTTTTAATTGAGGCCCCAGCCTTATGCCATGCGCCCCAAAGCTACAAAACGTGCTACACTACACAACACCACCATCTATTTGCAACAACAATGACTTCTGACAATTAGGTACTGAAATGATAAGCGTGTAACACTTTAGCATGTTATAATCTACTGTTGGATGACAATACAAACAATGGTTACAACAATAATTTTGCACTTACGAACCACTAGGGCCACGTGCTTTTAGCTGCAACCCCCATTTTAAAAAAAAAGGCACTTCCCCATATGACGCTTTACCTGTCTGCCGTATGTAGATCTGGCAACTTTCCCAAATCAGCTGTGGACGTGTCGTTATACCCTATGAGAATTAACATGGGAGCCTGCGGACTAGTTACTAGTTACCAGTAACGCAAATTCAACGTTATTGAGGACAATTTTTCTCCATGAAGGGCACGTTCCCACATTTTCGTGTTGACGTTTTCTTCGTTACTCGACCCAAGACACCTGATTCAAACGATTTGCAAAGATTTCTACCGCATGGGGAATGTACACCAGTATGCTAAAATCACGTATAAGGTGGTTTCAGTTAAAAGAAACCCTATCCTATGCGCCCTATCCTCGAACACGCGAGTCAGGTTTGGGCACCGACTTTACTTAAGGATATTGACCATCTCGAATCTGTCCAGCGGCGCTTCACAAAATCTCTACCAGGTATGAGAAATTTTTCATACGATCAGCGGCTGAAAATTCTACAGTTGGATTCTTTAGAACTCCGCAGACTAAAGGCAGACCTTGTTCTGACGTACAAAATTGTCCATAATCTTCTCCCAATAACCATACCTTTATTTGAGGTTAGTAATGTGACAATAACTAGAGGTCACGGATTTAAGCTAGTAACCCCAAAATTTAAATTAAACCGTATGAAATCATTTTTTTTGTGTTAGAATTGTTCCTGTCTGGAACTCAACTGAGCGACGACATTGTTTCCGCCCCGTCGGTAAATATTTTCAAGAGGCGTTTGAACGTGTGTTGCCTCAAACGACACCTATTGCGTCCCAATTTTTGTCCATAAGTTGGAATGATCTATACTTTTGTGTTTTTATTATTTTTTATTTTTGACGATAGTCAATTTTGTCTTTAATTGGTAAATGTGTAATTTGATATTTGTACTTTTCCTAAAGTACACACTAGCGGTAATTGTCCAGTTTAATTTTGTGTAAGTTTTTTATTTCCGATTTCTTTCTTTTTAATCCCCATTTCTTCCCTCAAGAAATCATGAATATTTTTTATAATTTTGACGTGCATTTGCTGATGCGAATTTGCTAATGTTTTTTTTTTTTTAAAGAATGGCGTGCTGTTAGCGGTCCACCCCGACCCTTGCATGTCCACTTTGCTCTTCTAAATGGAGCAAAGAAAGTCATTTTATTATTATTATTAAAAGACACAGTCTGCTAGTGCAACCGCTTTTTTTTCATCAACAATAATTTTTTAACAATCGGATGTCTACAATCGGACAATCTACTATTACTTGGTGGCGACACACTAGCGTGTGTCTAGATGCTACGGTTTACGTCCTCGACAATTGAATTGATGTTATGTTTGTTGCCTAACTAGGCATGGCACACTAGCGTTTGTCGAGATCATGCAATGAAAGCAAGCAATGAAAGAAGGCGAGAGAGTTCATTCTTGGGACGGTAGCAAAGAAAAGTTATGTCAGTTATAGTTAGTTACTGTAAATCACGGCTTAGGTTAAGGATTAGATTAAGTATTAGATTTTAAGTTGTAGATGTGAGCATATGACTTTCAGGTCTGTAGGCTCAAGTAAGCAATAAAGTAAAGAAAAGTTACGGGCGGCGGGCTGTAACAATCAGTAACAAACGCAATATTACGTCTTCAATATAACACGAATGCTAACTCCATCTGCAGTCGCTTTGTCAATACATGCCAGCTCAACCAGGGCTATCTACAGTACTGGCCGGATCTTGAATGAAAAATAGCATTACGAGACTGGGTTGGCAATATGGCCGCCGAAAGTGCCGCTGATGCGATTGAGTTGCCGCATTTTGTCAACCGAGAGCGACACCCATCGTACAAACTGCCAACGAACGTGTTGCTTTTTGTGCAAACGCAGTGAAATAGCTTAACTGTGGCTGAGTGATATTTTTAAACACCATTTAAAAATACTCTTATAAATAATAAAAAATTTGCCACCAAAATATACGTAAAAATTTAAAATATTATTCCAAAAACTGCCACTAGCCGGCAATCGATGTCGCATCGCACCGTACAAAGTTGCTACCTCGAAGAACAGACCTCGATGAAATGAACCAGATGTGGGGGCCATTTTGTCTACCCCCCCTAATATCGCTGTAGAGCGGGCCAGTTAGTTTAGTGGCCATGGCTCAACTGGGAAGAAACGTCATACTTTGAGTGGGAGGGGAGGAGTTAATACTTCCACCTTCTAAAGTTAACTTCTAACTTATTAAATATTTTCAATAGCAACAATATTTTTTTTTGATTTGCGTTGTTTTGCTCACGATGTTTCGTCCGTACTATGTTTCGTCCACGGTGTTATTGTTCGCGATGTTATATCCACGATCTTTTGTCACGCGATGTTTTAGCCGGGATCCCTCAAAGGTCGAGGGTTCAATTCCTGCTCAAGCAGTCTTACATTTATGTCCAAAAGGCAACGGAAATGGATTTACATTTGTATCTATTTACCAGTATCGCCACTGGCATTGGTATTGGTATCAAAAATACATACAGATCTACTGGTTTGATCAATTGTTAAGTAACTTCAACAACTCAGGACTATTCATATTCAGTACATGTAACTTTGGAACCAGACAAGATAAAGACGTGCAGTTTTGTTGCATTTTACAGTGGTGAGAGGCAAAAAATTCTAATTCACAGTGGGGTCTGTAAGAGTTCCAAGGAAAAAGGGGTGGGGTCCAACCCACTCCAATGTTGGTCGCCACTCGACATTTGGCGAATGAAAATCAGCGGTTGGCGACTTAAATTTAGCCCTACTCGCCAAAACGGCAAGTAGCAATAGGGAATGACACTCGGAGATATCTCGGGAACCGTATAGATACAAACGGTTCGCGGCGTTGTGCCCACAATTATGAGGGCAGGCCTACATCAGCCTTTTCGGCAAAGAAAATTTTACCACTCCGTAAATGCATAAATTAGAAAAACCATGCAAGATGCATTGGGTGTGTGGTGATAAAAAATAGCGAATGGCGAGAACTTTTTAAGGTCTACTGGCAAAGTGGTGACTGCTACTGGATTGAGAGTTGGTGGGGTTAAAAGTATCTTGAAGCCCTATAAAATAGCTCATTTCATTTCCATCAATTTACTGCACTCGAAACGTTTTTAAAGCCTAGTTTTCAGGATTTTTTTTTCAATTTCAATTCATGGCCTGGTGTTCCATTGCATTTTTAAAAAATTGAGCAAGGCTTCTGGCTGTAGCTAATTGTACATTTACACAACATTTTTAAAATAAATAATGTAAACAATATCACTTTGCATAACAACGGCGAAACACAACAAAACGGTCGATTTCAGTTCTGTATTAACGGTTCCTTTTCACCTAAGCTAAATATCGGAATACATTTTTTTCTATAACTAATGGTAGTGAATCTGCTGGGTATCCGAGATCTGTTACATAACGGTGTCGGCAAAACGTCTCGGTGGAAGGGTTAGGGATCGGCTCAGATAGCTTTTAAAGAAAGTAATTCACACTTAAACAGGTCTATTTTAACTCTTAAATGCAAAAAGAGCAATTAAAATCCGTTGCATACTGCATGTTATATAATAAAAAGATAGAATTTGATATTTACAAATTTTAGTACCACTTCTTGCCACTAAATGATATTGGTGATGTTGGTAACTGATTTTCTTGATATTTATTAATAAAACTCCAAAATGTATTTATATACATACAAAAATAATTGAGAGAAGTATATCCTTGGAACAAAAACTTTCTAAAAACATAAGGAAGACCGTTTTAAAAGATGCAACGCATTTTATATAGTATTGCATTTTCATATTTACTTATATGTACTTATACAAGATTTTGTAGGGTTCCTACTGAAACGCGTTACATTTATTCATATTAGTTCTGTTCGAGTTTTCAGAAAGCGCCACACGTTTCATCTGTTAATTTTTGCTCATTTTTCAGCCCAAATCTAAAGTAAACTAAATTATAACTAAGCTAAATTAAATAATAATTAAATACAATCTAGTTTCGTTTCGTTTAGTTTAGTTTAATTTTAGGCTGAAAACTGAGTATAGAAACTCCCACATAAAACTCATGGCGCCCTCTATAAACTTAGATGTAACTAATAGGAATGAATCTAAGACGTTCCAGAAGGAGTCTCAGTCACAAATTCTCCTCCCCAATCCTATAAATTCGTGATATATATTAAATATCTATAGTCTGTGAGTACTTCTTTATAAAGCTTAATCTTATACGCATGGCAACCCATTAAAAGTGAAATTAAGTTTACCTGTCAAATTTGTATAGGTTTATTTTTATTTAACTTGTATGCATAACATGCTAAAATATACCAAAATGTCTGGTATCCAGAATGTTCCGTAAATCGACACAGTTCTGGCAAAGCTACGGCCCACACCCCTAACATGCTTTAAAGTTAGGCATGGTGAAATTACCTAGTTACAGCCTCCTCCGTCAGTGGGGGGAGGAAGCTGTAACTAGGTTATTTCACGATTTCCGACCTTAAAGCATTTTATATCGTAATTTTTCTGCTAGAAATTGACTGAAAGCTTCATACATTCAAGGAAATCAATGTTTCATTAATTAAATCTTTTTTTTTTTTGCACCAAAATGGAACAAAGTTTCATAATTATATAAAGCAATCTACATAAACTAATAAAAATCGAATTATATTTAATAACCCACGGGTAATAGGTGTTTTATGGTAAAACTATCTGTTCAGCCTATAAAACTGTCTGCTGAGAAGTGTGTTTTGAATTACAAAAAAATTAAATCATTTGTCAGATTTTGTCTGATGACGGCGATTTCGTCGGGTACCCTAGATAGCAGGATACGGCAGATTTTGCATGTATTTGTGTACATGTATTTTATTTCTCCCTACAAAAATATATAAACAAATAAAAACGCAAGAGAGTTATTTAAAATGCCGTTAGGTTGGCATACTTGCTAACTACGGCATCTAGTGGCAAGAATTGGAACTAAAATTGTAAATCGCAAATTCTTTCTTTTTATTGTATAAAATGCGGTACAATTAAAAGTCCTTTCAAGTTTCAATGGACTTTTAATTGTTCACTTTTGTATTCAAAAGAGTAAAAAATATCTATAATTTTAGTGATATCGGTGAATCCCTAGTATTTCAGTTAATTCCAAAACAATCAGAACCGAATATTACAGTTGAATTTTATCTGTGAACTGTGGTAACATATACATGATCGCAGCTTAATATTTAAAATTCCTTGAGCACGAATTGGCTAAGTGGGCGAGGTCGATTACTCGACTGTATTTGGATTTTGTATGTGTTTATTTATTTGGGACACGATAACGTTAGCAATTTATTTCCGATTGGGTTGAAATTGACAAGACAGCGGAGCTTTAGTGCAAGAAATTCAAGAGTTCGAAGGTGAAATTTCTACCTCAAATATTTTCGGAGATATTCAGGTTTTTCGTTGGATGGTTAACCCAATATGTAGTGGTGGTGGTAAAGGAGCTCGATCTATAAGGTGTATGTGGAAAATGTCCCATGGCGTCGCTGTAGCTAACCTGAAGTGTTCCGGTAATCTGCCCAAAGTGTCCCAGCTTCATACAGTAGTTACCCATTTTAATGTCTAATTTTCACCCTTGGCCATTCCTATGGTCCTTGAACCGTCTTCGTAACCACGTTACCAGGTTATGGAAGCTTTTCCATATACGCTATAAGGCTAACTGATCCGTGCGCTACATGAACAACACAGAACCATTAACCATAGTGAAAGTTCTTTTAGTGTAAAGAATGCAGAAAATAATAATTTATAAATGGTAAAATTAAAAAAAAAACAAATTCACTCTTTTTGAAACAATGTTGCTTCTTTTTTTCATTTCTATAGGAAACCTCGCACATGGTAGCGGAGCTATCCAGATGCGCTCATAAAAATCCGTGTTCGATTCTTTCCCAGATTACATAAATCTTATAAGTTGAACACAGGGCAAAAATAATATTCTGAATTAAATTTTACTGCTCAATGGAGAACACGTTTATGATAAGCATCTCTCGCTCGGCCAAGTAATTGCAATCTTAAGCATTCCTCAGTTATATTCCTGGTGTAAGCAACGCTCCAATTTGCATAATGCTTAAAAAAAAACAGCCCAAATTGGTACAGCACCTTCGTCTGCGTTTTAACGGGCTCCATCTCTTTAGCAGTAATATGTATATTACCAGGAATATAAGACAAAGAACAGATATAATATGGGGTAGATTACCAGAAGCGGTATTAAAGGTATATTACTGAATTAAAAGAAAATTTAGTATGTATAGTTAGCAATACTTACTATGGTACGTACTCAATTTTAATCCAGTAATACCTTAGTTCATATTGTTTCTAAAGTATCAGTTACATCATTAGATTTAATAAAGAGATTCCCACTGACTGCTAACTTAGTTTGGCACACCATGCAGCAAGTTGTTGAAGTTGGTGGCAGCCACTTTTGTTCTGATATCACTACATTGGCTGAAATTTGGCGGGTTCTTTCACCGTTGTTGGTTTTATTTAAAATTTATTTATTCCTTATGGAAATATTCAAATCTCAGTGCATGGAGGCTGAGTCGGGGTTGGGACCTGAAGGGGGATGCACTCCGCTCATTTAGTGCACTAGCTTTTGTTAGCCAGTGTTCGTAAAAATTTGATTGAAGAAACTTAATGCGGTAAAACCTGGACACTGCATGCAACTAATCGCACCAATGTTGCAAACGGAGCATCCAACACCAGCCGTGCATGCACTGGCTTCTACCGCGACCAGGCAAAAAATTGACAAAGCCAGCAAATTATTTATTTATGTCCCATTGAAATATTCAAAATCAGTGCATGGAAAAGGAAGACAGTGCTGCATAAGGAACTCCACTCCAAAAAACACTTATTCCCACATCGCTGTTCAACAGTGAGTTTTATTGTTTATTTTCTAAGGAGTATGAACCCAAATTGGATTATCTGGGGGATAATTTAGCTGGACCAACTACTACGACAACAGCGGTGTTCAAAGGGGTTTTATCGAGCGTTAATGACTCCCTGTTATTTGCCCGGCGGTGAGGTAATTTTATTTCAGGGCCCTGGCCCGAAGCTATACGCCCATCACCTACAGACTATAAATTATACAGACACTGCGAAACATAATGAGCGCAACTATGACAACAATGTAAACTGAACAATGATAAGACATTGTTTTAACAGACAAAACAATGCTTCAGGTAAAACATCATACAATGAAAAGACTACTAGGCTACATTGTAGTAGGAACAAAAGAATGATTATTAACTGGTAAAAACTGCAAAAGCTATTGTTAGGTGAAGCAGCAAACGTTATTGTGCTCGTTAAACCCTTTTTTTTAAACGTTATTGTTAGTATTAAACTAATGGAGGAATACATTGAAAGCAACGCAAATGGTTTGTGTGAACCCAAATGGCAAAAAATTAAAATGTATTTTAGTTCAGGGTCTGGAAACCAAAAATAGTGACATAAGTTAATAATTCTAATAACTGCAATTTAAACCCATAAGTTAAAAATATGAAACTAACAGACGGAGGCAAAGTTAAAAAAAAGACCAACTTAAAGGTGCCTCCTGTTGGCTTTCCTTTAAAGATTCAGTTTTGCAACGTTAGTTGAAACTTAAGCAAATGTCGCAAACAGTTTTATTTTCCTGTTGCTTCCCATGCATGAGACGGTTTTGCAACATTCACTTAGTTTTGCAACATATGTAGATGTTGCAATAAGTTAATTTTAGCGTTGGATGATCGAAAATACCGTAAAGGGTACGCCCTTTTAATAATGAGCTACAAAACAACTAGCAAAAGTTATTCTAAAAATAACCACCAAAAATCAACGTATTGAAGATTTGCAAAAACTTCTGGCAGAAGCACATACAACTAATTTCATGCTCCATACAGAATGGACATAAGGGAAGAATATCTACAAGACTAGGTTTATTTAATAGTACACAATTGGTTGTTACAAAAATGAAAAACAAGGTAATACTTGTTCAGGTTTTAACAGGACGCTCCAACACCAAAACAAAGAATTACATTAGTCCCCCTAGAAAAGTATAAGCTACATGTTGACGTTAATTATTTTAAAGTAATTTTAAGTAATTTGTAAGAAGCCCATGCTGTGCACAGATAGTGTTGAATTAGACGTTTGCAGTATTGGTACTGTTCGGAACTAAATCCTTTTATGAGCCGTAATGACTCTGGTTATGCTTAGTGAACCCAAATGACACAAGTCTTACGTATGGCCGACAGACCCTCATTTTCGTTCACTTCGCTCCCTCAGTCGGCGCTTCCCCTTCAGTCACTCATTCTTATTTCTTTTACCGAATCTCCAGTAATTTTTCCACCACTAGAGGGGGTAGGCACCTTGTCCCTTGATCCCCTAAAATAAGACTTAATAAAGAATAGGGAAGTGGAATGGAGGGGGGGGGGGGGTGTTTGTAGGGAGAAGGTACATGGTGTCTACCCCCTCTTGTGGTGGAAAAATTCTCAAAGATTCTGTACAAAAAATAAGTAAGAAGTGACTGAAGGGGGTGATCTGATTGGGTGGGCAAAGTGAACGAAAATTACCGTTTGTTAGCCACACACGTTACACACGTTACGACTTGGCGTGTTTGGGTTCACTAAACATAGCTAGAGCTGTTACGTCTTATACATTGACCCATTTAGTTTCGAACCATACCAGTGTTTCAAACGTCGCATTCAACACGTTGCTAAATACTCTGCTACAGCTACCATAAATAATTTAATTACCATTTTTAAAATCAATTAACCTCCACAAGTCTGTTCATTGCAGAAACTTTATTCTGGACGTTTTTGGCAGCCTAGTTACCATTTTCAACACATTCACAACAAACAGACAGGGCAACATATTTGCAAACCTATATATCTTCCCACATCTGACAAACAAATAAATGTAGTGCAGGCAAGCTACTCATTTTCAGCTGCCCAGTAAACCCAATAATAAAATTATTGAGTCCTGGACAAAATAAGTATCGGCTGAGTGACATAGAAAGTTGGTAATAATATAAATTAATGCTGTATGAATTTATCTCCGAACTCCTGACATTTGTGAACGAATTTCGAGAAAAATGAAAAAAAAACTGCAAACAGTCATTTATTGCAGTTATCGACTGACACAGTGCACGTGGCTATGCCAGTCAAACTGACTGTGGTGACTGGTCGAGTGAGCGATTGACTAAATAAAGTTAAAAGTTGCATTATGTTGAAACTAAAATGAATTTTCCTCAAATTACCATTTCTGTAAAGAAATTTTTTATGTTCAATCCGTTCGAAAAGTGTAAAGGCAAAGTACAAAAGTAAAAGTCTAAAGACAAAATACAAAAGTAAAAGTCTAAAGACAAAATACAAAAGTAAAAGTCTAAAGACAAAGTACAAAAGTGCAAAGTACAAAAGTAAAAGTGTAAAGGCAAAATACAAAAGTGCTAAGGCAAAGTACAAAAGTAAGTCTAAAGACAAAGTACAAAAGTGGAAAGTACAAAAGTAAAAGTCTAAAGACAAAGTACAAAAGTGCAAAGTACAAAAGTAAAAGTCTAAAGACAAAGTACAAAAGTAAAAGTGTAAAGGCAAAGTCCAAAAGAATAAGTGTAAAGCCAAAGTATAAAAGTGCTAAGAATAAAGTAAAAGTGTAAAGGCAAAGTGCAAAAGTGCTAAGACAAAGTACAAAAGTAAAAGTGTAAAGGAAAAGTACAAAAGTAGTAAGGAAAAGTACAAAAGTAAAAGTGTAAAGGCAAAGTACAAAAATAAAAGTGCTAAGGCAAAGTACAAACGTAAAAGTGTAAAGGCAAAGTACAAAAGTGTAACGGCAAAGTACAAAAGTGCTAAGGCTAAGTACAAAAGTAAAGAAAGCGCTAAGGCAAAGTACGAAAGTTCTACGGTAAAGTACAAGTGCTAAGGCAAAGTACAAAAGTGCTAAGGCAAAGTACAAAAGTG
>JAHWFP010029834.1:0-47695 GCA_023313725.1 Lithobius niger
TAACAGGAAAACAGCTTAGGAAGAGAAACCATATACAATGGAGCAATGACAATAACGCAATTTTGGCAACGAGGCTAGCATCTGGAGAGTTAGTTACAAGGGGCACTAGATTAAAATGGAGGTAAAAACAACGGCACTGCTAGCCAAGCCAGTGCTTTGAGAGCGGATTTCTTAGGCCTAAAAAAACGTTGTTTTCTCCAATCCCTTACGCTGCGAGGTTGTAATCGGAAAAGAAAAGATTCCACTTGCTAAAAATTGCAGCAACTGCCAACAAATCGGAAAAAATCGTGTGTTTTAGGCCTAAGAAATCCACTCTAACAGCATTGGAAGTTACTGGCTTATCCCAGTTACTGGCTCCAGTATAGAGTTACACATAATAATACGACGTTATTATGTTGGGTTAAAACAAAAAATGGGTTAAAACTCAAACCCAACCCACTCCCAGTCTTTGCATAAGTCTTTCTATCATTTACAGTTGAAAATGTGTTGTCTAGGTTGGTTTTAACACCCCGCTGTCTGCTGTCTTTAAAATGCTAGAAAATCTCAGTTTGAAACGCCAACATTTCCGCGGCTCTCGACTTCAGAGTGTCACGTTTTCGTCACTAGATGCCAGCACCACTTCTACGACAGCGCAATGCACTTCGCTTTGCTGCCATACGAAAGATGCTAGGTGGGAATGATAATGCTGTTTGCTGGCGATCGGTACCTTCCGTCCCTATCGAATGACATCTTCGCTAATTTGTGCAAACACCCGGAAGTAGCGAACATTACTCGCGCAACCGTTAGATTCCCGCAGCCATTAATTGCATGTTTATGTATGTCATTAATGGCCCTGATTTCATTATCCGACATTGCACAAAATCAGAGTGGTAAATACCAGACGAAAACGGCCAAAAGCAACAGCATGTGCAACTTGTTGAATCATCTGCAAAATAACACGCTTATTATAAGCAACGTCATTCTTGTCGAGTCTTAAAGCCGCCTTTTCACCTTTTCAACTCCTTGATGCAGCACCGCAGAATCTTCGAGTAATGTAAAGAAAATAGCGGTAAATTAAAAAAAAAAAGGAACAACACTTCGCAGCAGCGCCGCGAATTTTCAAAACTAAAACGAGATCACTTGACTCACATCAGCCTATAGGGCAGTGACACGACGTAGTATTATTGTATATTAATAAACAAAAACGTATCGTTAAAATTTAAAAGTAAGGGTCTAAAAGTAAAAACCTGTAAGGAACACGGACAAGCTTTGACTGTAAGGGTCTAGGTGTCAAATTTGGCCAGTAAGAAACTGCTAAGCATTAGACCCTTACTACCCGGTTTTTGAGGAACATCCGTCCGAGATCGTCCTATATAGACCCATGAGATGATCCAATGATAGTGGGGGTGTGGGTTTCCTACTTTGCTTTAGGTTGACATTTTTTTTTGGTTTGGTAACATGGCAGCGATTCCAAGCAAGACAACCTGCTACAAGCGTAAGCGTAGTTCAGTTAGCCACCTTTATGCACTTACGTTTCATCGAAGTGCAACGGAGAGATTAAGGTGCTATGCAAGTGATCTGGGGGCGAACTGGGTAGCCGGTTCGAATCCGGATCATGCCACTCCTATTTAACGTAAGTGCATAAAGGTGGCTTACTGAACTACGTTACTTCTAGTGTATGATTTTCGCTGTTGGCTAATTTCCAATTTTCCTTACTAAGTCATTAACATGATCACCGGGTAGTAAGGGTCTAATGCTTAGCAGTTTCTTACTGGTCAAATTTGACACCTAGACCCTTACAGTCAAAGCTTGTCCGTGTTCCTTACAGGTTTTGACTTTTAGACCCTTACTTTTAAATTTTAACGATACGTTTTTGTTTATTAATCCGTGTTACTTTGAGAATTGTAATAAATAGGTGTGGTGGTGGATGAGGGGTGGGGTATGTGTGACACCTTTATAATTAATTTGTTGTTTGTTTTGTTGCGCCGCCTTTAAGCTCGGTAAATTGCTATGGCCCTTACTAACCTGACTATCGCTAGTGTTAACAATAGAAACAAATCCTTTAATCTTCAGTCTATGTCTTGCAGCTGGCGTCTGCTAAATGGCATTGTTACATAATAACAATGTTTAAAACAATGTAAAACAATCAATCTGGTCGTTTAGCATTCCTTAACCCCTGAACCACTTGACCAATTAGAAAAGGCCTTATGGAAAGGGCACATCTACGGAGCAATACCTGTAAAATGAGCTAAGAACCAGCTTTACAGGACAAATAGTTTGACCTGTAGAGAGGACAGACGAAAGTATCCCCAGAACAACAACAACAAGAAGCAGGAGAAGAAGAAGCAGAACAAGAAGTTGTCTATTTGGCCCCTCTCTGTATCTCGGGTTTGGCTAGACTGAATTTCACAATTTTTTGACTGTAGACGGCTAGATTCCAAATTTGGATTAAATTTTTTTAATTTTGACGGAGTTATAAGCTCTCAAAGTTGAAAGTTTAACACAGAGATCTTAGGTCGACCCTTACTAACACTGGCTATCGCCAGTGTTAATAACTCTATGCTGGAGCCTTAATGGGTTAGCTGCAAGGGGCACTGCAGAGAGAAACAGAAGGGCGTCATACTTAACCCGATGTTGTGAAGAGTGATTTCTTAGACCTAAAACGCGCGATTTTTGTTGTTGGAGAAAACAACGTTATTTTAAGCCTAAGATATCCGCTGTTCCGTTGTTTTTCCCTCCATTTTTATGTACTGCACCTTGTAGTTATGCCCTCCAAAACCCATACTGGTGCCAATATGGCGGCTACTGTCACTGCTCTATAGTAACTGAGTTAGCTGCAAGGAGTACTGGAGGGAGAGAGGCAGATCGTCTTATTGAAGCCAATGCTATTAGACTGGATTTCTTAAGCCTGTAACGCGCGATTTTTGTTGTTGGAGAAAACGACGTTATTTTAAGCCTAAGAAATCCGCTCTTCCGTTGTTTTTCCCTCCATTTTTATGTAGTGCACCTTGTAGTTATGTCCTCCAAAATCCATACTCGTGCCAATATGGCGGCAAATGTCACTGCTCTATTGGATGACGGAGAATCTGGAACGTGGATGCTGTGTTTAGACTACAGGCAACGCTATCGAAATGGTGAACAGGCGCCTTTAAAGGCGGGTTGCCAACAAATGAAAGTTTACAGCATCTAGCTACCATCGAGTTTTGTCTAGCGCTTGCTCGCAGCAAGCAAAGGAACGCACAAAAAAATATCTTTTAACACAACAAACAAGTCACATGTCTCCTTAATTATTGAGTAAAAGAGTGGGTACATCCTCGTGCACGTGGAAGCAAGCTGTAAAGATTAACGATATCACTGCCGCTAGAGGGCACCACGGTAGATTCTTTATATTCTACGGTGGCGCCATCTATTGATAGTAATATCGGTAACCTTTACTGCTTGCTTCCAGGTGCACGAGGATGTACCACATTTTTACTCAATAATTAAGGAGGCACGTGGCTTGTCTGTAGTGCTAAAAAGATATTGCTTTGTGCATTCTTTTGCTTGCTCTGAGCAAGCGCTAGAGAGAACTAGAAAGCGCTAGATGGGGCTAGATGCTGCTAACTTTCGTTTGGTAGCAACCTGCCTTTAAGGGAAACACTAGTCCTTATTTGTTATACTAGAAAACAAAAATAAACTCGTTTGATATTTAAGGTATAAGGTTTAACTGAACTGAAGACAAAACAGGACAGAAACACGAGTAAACTTTCCTGTAAGGTTTTTAATACCACAATGTTGCTGTAGTGTTTAGTCCACGTAAAACCTTACTGCTGCATTTAAATTTTTTTACCATTTTTATTTTTGTACATGATAAGTTAGGGAGCATCCACAAATTATAAATTACATAACACTTATTTCTAGCTATTTAGACACCCCCCCCCCGGCTACCTTTTGTAACACCAATGTAACACTTGGCATGAACACTAACCCCCCCCCCACCTGAAAATACGTAACACTTTATTACTCCCCCCCACCATCAACTGTATACTTTTTCATATATTCGTTTTTATAAGCTGTGCTTAGTAACTAGGGGCGTAATGATCAGCGATTTTGAAAAAAAAAAGTTTTAAATTGCAAACAGAAGTTAGAAAAATAGTTTTGGCAAAAGAATTTAACTAACTAATTTATGAACAAATTAGCGAAAAATAATTTTGCGAAAATTAGTGAGTTACGTAAGTAACGTGACATTTCGTCATACTACCTCCTCCCAACTCATATCAGATGGTAACACCTTTGGTCAGTCCCCCTCCAGGCATTACGTATTTTGTGAACGTTCCCTGAGCTAATGATTGTTGTCTTCTACTTGCGATCCTATCTAGATCCCTTGCGACCCGATAAGAAAATGATTTACCTGATATGAGAGACTGAAACAACAATAATAAATGCTTGAAGATAAATGATAATTTCCTAAAGTGTTTATAACGATGAACGCTATTTATGACAGCATCTTTGAAGTATTAGGATTATTAATTATCATTGACGGATGGATCAATATAACCATTAGTTAACCTTAGGCTAGTAATGATGATTCAAGGAGTTTCTGAAATTTATTGTTCAGGAGATTATAAAGAGTTCTATCTGTTGTGGAAACAAGAAGTGTTGGACAGTATATCTCTGTGCTAACGTATGAATGGTTATAGCGCCTAGCTAGGCGAAATTTTTTCTACTATCTGAACCGACCTTACGAGGGATTTTAAAAACGCCTGATTTTCACGTGATTATAGCTCAAGTCGCTAAATCCGTTCGTGTAACAATATATTAGCTGAAAATTAACGGGGCGAGCGAAGTTCTTGATTTGGTCAAAGGTTCGAATAAGAGTTCTTCACACAACGCTTGATTTTGCATTCTCTCCTGGTGTTAAGGAAAATAGAAAATAAGCCAACAGCGAAAATCATACACTAGAAATAACGTAGTTCAGTAAGCCACCTTTATGCACTTACGTTTCGTCGGAGTGGCATGACCCGGATTCGAACCGGCTACCCAGCTCGCCCCCAGATCAGTTGCATAGCGCCTTAATCGCTATGGCCACATCCTCAGTGGAGGATGACAATAGCAACTACTTTGTTCGTCCGTCGCCTTTTTCAGTGGTAGTCAAGTGCAACCCTCTCCAATGTCGGTCGCCACTCGCCATTTGGCGAATGTAAATCAGCAGTTGGCGACCTGAAATTTAGCCTTACTCGCCAAAATTGCGACTAGCAATAGAGAATGACGCTCAAAGAACGATACCTCGGAAACCGCACAAGTTAGAGACAAACGGTTTGCGGCGTTATGCTCAGATTTATAAGGGCTACGTAACTGCTGTATCATTATTAATACTGGGGTTAAAGAGAATTTTACAATTTCGTAATTGCATGAATTAGAAAAACCATGCATCGTGCAAGATTTCATTGGTATGCGGCGAGTAGAAATTGTGAAATGGCGAGTGATTTGTAAGGTCTACTGGCCAAGTGGCGACTGCTATTGGCTTCACATTCAAGAGGGTAGGTCAAGTGGAAATAAAAAAAACCACGACAGTTGCTTTCTTGTAGCTAATAGGCTTTCTCAATGTAACTCAATGAAATAATAACATTTGATCGTCGCATTTAACCTCTAAAGGAAGACACGCAACCGTAAAAAAAAAGGATTTCGTTAACGACACACGTTAGCTTCATTAAAAAAACTCGACACCGTGTTGTATGAATGAATAGGCCTACTCTCGAACCCAGTTCTCAGTTAGCTGCTACTTACGAAATTAAAACTGCATGTAAAAATTAGGCCTAAAAACTGACAATTATATCTAAACTCTAAAACTAGGCCTAAAATCTAACACATTTTTAACTGGTAATTGTGATCGTTTTTTTTATTGTATCATAGAGATCATTGTTTCAGTGCGAGATAGCGGTGTGTGCTTCTGCATTTTCGTTGAAAAAGTGGTGGTAGTTGGCGGAAGTGTAGAGAAGACTGGTTCCGACTAGGTAGTCTCTGCACCTGCTTGAATTTGTTCCCCAGGGATTAAAACTTCTCAGTACGAGCTTGTTCGGTGCTCTTACGACTTTTACTTAGCCCTACAGGAGATAATTTTGAATTAGCGAGTAAAACGCCGCTTACCACAACATTATCACTTTTTTTTTTTATTAACAATCAGCACAATCTATTTTGTTGTTTACCAGCAACGTACTTCAACTTTTTTCCAGCAGACATTTTCCAATGAAATTAGTCATGTAATCGTGTTTGGCTTGAAATTATACTGTCAGGCAACAAAATTATAGACGTGTCATTAACTCATTCCAAACTGAAAGTTTATCCAGAAACAGGTCATTTTCATTTTCACTTAACCAACAATGACTGTCTTTAAAGGCTCTTTAACCGTGCTACATTCTGAATCACTCTCCCCTTAATGGCAGCTTTTAATTTTTAACCACGTTTATCATCATCGTCCTAAGCTTTACGTTTTTCCTTTTATCGACTTGTTTTACAAGAATCGGACTGCATCCTCTTTCATCTGAAACCTTCTATTAACCACCAGTGATGCGACTTACCTTTTTTCACGGAGGGGAACAAGGCAAAATATTGGACACCTCCTCAACAAGTACACAATTTTGGGGACAAACGAGCTTCCAACCAAGACCAAACAGTAGTGAATTTTGTCCTTCTAGGGCCCCGACTTGTGAATTTTGGGCCCCCTGCTACCTGGGCCCGAATACATTGCCCCTTTGCACCACCCCTAATTGCGTGACTGTTAACCCCCATTTTTCTACGTTACGTAGTCGTCTGACACTAAGCTCGAACTTGTCAACAAAAATCAATAGCATTAGTCCACTATAAAGGCTTCGTTGTGCTTCGTGGTCCGCAGGCCTAAAAGAAAAACTGGCTCCGGGGGTGCTGACTACAGGACTGTTCCACATTTCAAATACTATGCGTAGGATCAAAGATACAATGCTACGATTTACGAACTGTTTACTCGTGTCGCGTATTTATTTCATACAACATATTTTTTTTTATTACTTAACACCTTCCTAAATTAATTACCAGACAAATGCTACGTCGCCATTTTCCCATCCCATTACTAGACGGTAATACTCTTAAATTTGTAAGAATGTCAACGCAGCTTCTTTTATTAATTGAGGTCATTTTTCTTTTCAGATCTGAGCCCAGTTCTAATTGGCCTTCAACAACGACTTTGTACATAGTCCCTTTAAAAAAAGACACATTCACAGCACAACTGACAAGGGGAATACTCACAATTATTTATGACACTATTACTCCCTTGGCTTAAACGTTTTCTGTACTTTATTTATAATGCGGCAAGCAATAAAAAACTCCATTAAAAATTCATTATCGGATGCTTTTCTTGTAATTTACATGACACTGCACTGCACCGAAACAAAATCCTCTTCTCCAAAAGCACTAACCACTCGAGAAGAAGAAGAAGAAGAAGTGGAAGTGGAAGACAAAAATTATTATCTGCTGAATGCTTCGTTTAGTTTTAGTGATGCAGAATATATTTTAAGGAATTAAAAAGGTTTTTTTTCTTCATTTTTTTAATAGCTAAAGGATTATGGTCTCCGAATGTCATAAACTCGCTATAATAAACACGATGCTATTTTCCCCCAAGATACTCGTATACGGTAATGGTATACTTATACACGGATAAATGGCCAAGATTAGTAGCCACTTAGATTATTAAATAACCGTCTGCACTGTCGGACTGCGATGCTGGAGGTTATGGAATGCCTTAGTTTGTTACCATGTTGAATTATTCATGCCATTAACTATTATGTGTTTTGGGAGCGACATTTTTATTGCGGTGTGTAAAGCCTCGTTCCGAGACCTTTTTTGTTTATTTTTATAAAAAAATTTCTACTGTCAGTCTTGGTCTCGTTTTAATAGACAATAAACACAAAAGCTGTTTTCTGTGCAACTTTAATGATATGATTATTTTTTTTTTCTAATGGTTCATTAGATTGTGCGCGGCCTATCTTGAGTTCGCTGCAGAACGAATACAGATAATCGATTGTACGTTTTTGGTAGCAGAGTGCCTTGTTGATATCCAAAATGGTTACAAAAACAATGGCGGCCGTCGATTAAAGCCGCGCCCTCCAGGAAGACGTAGCCGCTCGTAAAATACGTTCAGGACTCAAGATACGCCGCGCACATAATAGGAACGTTTTCTGATGGACTGGCGGGACGGGTGGGGGTGGGAGTGGAATTCTTTGGCACACTTATCTCTGCGCCCCTCATTCGAAATCGAGAAACCTGTAATTGTAAACTAATTTTATTCTTACCTACACTCCTGCAATATATGGTGTCGGTAGTCCGTGTGTTTAGGCGCTGAAATCCAGTCACGGACGGACGACTACGATCTCCACATTTTCTTCTAGTCTCCAGACTTCATCTCAGAAACGCAATGTTAGGAAACAGTTCCATATTCTGGAGTTAAGAAGAATAAAATATTGCGTCTTTCTGACTGTTGAATTAAGACACACGCTTGTGTGTTACCCGCCGTGATTCAACGACAACATCAACGTCCGTCCCATCCAGATAAGATTATATATAAGAACATGGCTACCATTAGACATTTTTTCATTTTACTTTCAAACTTTAACCAACCGTTTACAGGACAGTGCACCTTGCAGCTACGTCCGCACGGCAGAGTGTAGCCGCCGGTGTACCTTGTATTGAACCGAGTGTTAACCACCAACCATCGTGATTACCACCCTGATTTTGCGATGCCCTACCACACCCCTCCAAATGGCTGCTAAATGATCTACGGCTCGACCCCGCAGAGCATCAGTAAGTGCGCGTTTAGGCACAAGTCATTCTCGCTCGCCGAATGCTATTTGCTAGTAAACCGTTATTTATTTATGATTAGTTTCCCGTTGCTACTAAATAAATGCGGTAATAGATGCCAAATTGTATGTATTATAAATAACAACACGGATAAAGAACAAAGTGCTACAGTAATTTGAAACATTGCTACAAGATTGTTGTTATTTCACGCTATTTCCAAAATTAGCTATTCTCCATCAAAGTACATCTTCTAGCAGTGATCAAACGTCGGTAGAATAAATAGCTTCTCGCAGCGATCATTCAAGATCCAACATGGCGTCCATTTCGTGGCTATCGAATCGAAGACAAACCATCGAATGCCGGCATACAAAAAACAGTCCGTCGGCTTGTGCTGCAGTAAAAATTGTTTTCTTTTCATAAATAGACGCTCAAATGTTGCAAGCATCGTACGGCGTGTCACGAGGCGAAGATTTGCGTTTGCATTGTTGCCATGGTTACTAATACGCACTAACAACTCGAAAGCCGCATACTCCGGTAAAGGCGAGAAGCAGCCATCAGATTTAGTATTGATCAAGTAAAAGGTGAGCGAGAAAACTGTCGTTGTATAAACGGGCCCTAATAGCGGTAATGCGGATCATCTACATATATGATACGGAGCAGGCGGCCAAGTCACCGGACACGCGATTCCGTCGTACAATCAAGTACCCCATCTTGTAGTGCCATCTGTTGACGGGATTCCCTTCAAATTCGGGTTGGGATACTTTTCCAACGTCTTCGAACAGATGGCGCCACTTACCAGACCTGCCGCACCGTTTTTGGGTTCATTTTTTGGTATTGTTGTGGTACCAAAGCGGCCAACAAAGTTTTAGTCGCGTGGACTGTGCCATTGTCGGCGTTTGAGCTAAAAAAAAAAAAAAAAACAGCCCGTGTCTACTAAACTAGACAACTTTAAACCAAACGACGATTGGTTTTTAATTTCGAGGCCCCCGAAATTGGCAGCCTGATACGATGGAAAGGCGCATTTATTTCCTAAATGTTCACTTCCAGAAAGGAGTTGAATTGTTTTTAAGTGGGCGGCAACAATCGTTGCTTGCAACAATGTCGCCATGCACGGTACCGAGGTGAGTTGTTTCCAAGGATTAACTTAAAACATAGGGTTACTTGCTTACTGAATGCTGGATTTCTGAGGGCTTTTTTTAGCCTTCAGTCAAACATACGCATGCGACTTTTCCGGGGCTGCATCAAAGGGGAAATGTCACGGGGCGGCGTTTTCGGGGGGTGCGGGAGAGGTTGCCAGGGCAAGTGTGTAGCGGGCAATGCGCGCTACCGAAGTGAATTGTTTCAAAGGATTAACTTATGTGATTACTTGCTTACTGAATGCTGGAGTTCACTGAGTTCACTGAGTCCACACGCTGTTCACTGGAGTTTTGATGTGTGGAATGATGTAGTTTCACCAATTTCGAACAATATTCGAAACTTTTCCAAGGCTGATTATATGTTGATTAATAATATCTTCAGATCCGTCAATTGGGATGAACTACTTGATACTCCTGACTCCTGGTGTCAATGAACAATGGAACATTTTTTCAACGAATATTAAGACTAATTGAAGCCTGTGTACCAGAAAAATCGACTAAAGAGAAAACCTCTCTTCCTTATTGGATGAAAAAGAGACTATTAAGTAAACTTAAACGTAAAAAAGAAAAATGGAAAATCTGGAAGTTGAATCCTACCCCTACTAATTGGGAAAGTTATATAAGAGACAGGAATGATACTACTGCCAGCATACGATCTGCAAAAGTTGAAGCAGAATTAAAAATGATGGATAGTGTGGTCGATAACCCTAACCTTTTGTACAAGCACTTTATAGATTTAAAACAAAAGTCTAATGTCATTGCGGGTGTCAAATCTGAAAATCAAAGTATTGTGACTCAGCCTGCTGCTATTGCTACGGAATTTGCCAAAGTTTTCACACGGTCTGATCCGTTTGTAGCTATTGACTATGAAAGCTTGAAAATACCAACTGATGTTAAGCATGGAATCACTGTCACAAGTGACACAGTTAAGAATATTCTCCATGGGCTAAATACTTCCAAGTCATTTGGACCCGACGGTTTTCACCCTTTGTTCCTGAAGCAGTGTACTGAAACTGTTGCTGCCCCTTTAGCAAGAATTTTTCAAACTTCTATTGACACTGGTGTAGTGCCAACACAGTGGAAAACTGCTCACATCACCCCAGTCTACAAAAAAGGGTGTAGATTAACCCCTAAAAATTACCGTCCTGTTTGCCTTCTTTCAGTTGTAGCAAAAGTGATGGAGAAAATAATTCTTGCTACAATTCTAGAAGATCAGCCTGCAACTGACAGCAAGTCTTCGCAACACGGATACACAAAGAAGAGATCTTGTGCGACAAACTTGTTATCTGGCATCACTGACTGGAAAAAGAATCTTGACAAAGGTATTCCGACTGACATTGTCTACACTGATTTCGTAGATACATTTGGTAGCGTTCCACATGACGTACTACTTCTTAAACTTAAAAATTCGTGTATAAATATGGCTTTGTTCAATTGGATTTGTGACTACTTGAAGGGTCGCCGTCACAGAGTCGTTATCGGGGCAGAGTCAAGTGCCTGGGCAGAAAACAGTTGTGGTATTCCTCAAGGTGGCACACTCAGCGGATGGCTATTCAACTTATTTATTAGTGACATCACTAAGTTTATTTCTTCAATTACCTTGTTATATGCAGACGATCTTAAAATCTATAACAGATCTGATTCACTTGAAAGTTGCCAGCAGCTTCAAGATGACCTTGATCGGTTAGATAAATGGGCAGTTGACAATAAAATGAAGTTTCATCCAGAGAAATGTGTTATTCTACGTATTGGCAAACGCAAGGCTGTTGATTTTCACTAGTACTTGTCTGGTCATCAGTTGCAAGAACACACCGTCGTGAAAGATTTGGGCATCCTTGTGGACAACTAAAGTTTCATAATCAGGTGCAACAAGTTGTGAATGATGCGCGGAAAACGTTTTTTATTCTAAAGTCAATGTTCAAATCGTGGACACTTACGAATACAAGAAGACTGTATATGACGTTTATCCGACCAAAACTTGAATACTGTGTACACGCCTGGTCACCCCATTACAGTGGTGATATTTACAGGTTGCAACAAGTTCAGAGAGCCGTCACTAGGCACTGTTCTTTGCTGAAGGGTTTGTCTTACGAAGAACGTTTGAAAAGGCTTGACCTGACAACCCTTGTTGATAGGCGTTTAAAGGGTGACCTTATCAAGACCGTCAAATTCTGTCTGGCGAAGTGATTTTGCCTGTCGACCAGTTTTTTCAACGCTCGACTGTGATACAAACCAGAGGACACAGCATGAAGTTGACGAAACCACGAATCCACACCATTGTTGGACAGTCTTGTTTCACTGTGAGAGCCATTAATTCTTGGAACGCACTCCCAGAAAGTGTTGTGACTGCACTTTCAACCAGCAGTTGGAAAAGACAATACGATCTGCCTCAGTGTTAAAGTGTTTTTTGTTTCATGTTTTGTTGTGAACCGGTAACATAAGCTTGCTTTCTTCCGGTATTAATTCAATTTAATTTTAATTTACGGTTTTTTTTTTTAGCCTTCAGTCAAACACACCCCAGCGACTTTTCCGGGGCTGCACCAAAGGGAGAATGTCACGGGGCGACGTTTTCGGGGAGGGGGAGGCGGGCAAGTGTGTATTGGGGAGGGGGCAGGAGTGTGGGGATTGGGTGTTAAAGTAATTGTGGGGGAGAAGGCTGGGAGCCATTCACATGTTTGGTTTTCGGTTTGATAAATTGCCAAACATATGGAGGGAGGCGGGGGGGGGGGGGGGAGTTGCGCGGAATGCGCGCGGGCACAACTAGTTACTATATATAATGGCCGTAGGATTACTTGAGTTCTTTAAGTGTTTATCGTACTGCTTTTAATTATTGCACGTTGCAAACTATTATTCGGTGGGATTAACTTGGTGAAAATACTTGGGGCGTGACATCACGACTTCAAACGGTGAAAAACCTTGGCGGGAATTCTTAACAAGTTTGTTTTGGGAAAATTACCAACCACTCATCCAAAATGGACGAACGCGTCCTGCAGAATCCCGTTATTTTCGACGTATAAATAACAAGTTTTTCAAAGACTAGGCGACGTATTCAAACTTTTACATTTCATGGTTCAAACCTCTTGACCACAGGAGTAAACTCGTCTGACACAAACGTTTTCATAATTATCGATTTCGTGAGTAAAATTGGGATTTCCAATATCTTTTGACATAGCTAATTTTCGCCACCATGTCGGAAGGTTATTCTTCTTGAGAATTACCTGAAGGTAACCAAATGTCTGTCCTTAAAATAAATCTTTTTTTTTTATGACGTCGCCTTTTGTTTAGATGATCAACAACCAAGGTTCAATTCATAATCGTAATCTTCTTTCTCGGCACGAGAGGGATCATTCTCCAAAGGAACTCCTCCGACTCTGCCCCACCCCTTTTCAACTTCCTCCCCCCACCTCCAAATAAAAAATATAAATAAAAAAAATATAAACAAGACAGCACAATAAACCGAGAACATGTGGCGACACAAATCGAACCAATCGCAAATTGTGTTTTAGAGAAAGGCGTTTTCTGCTTATCGATTACAGAGTCTGGCTATGAAAAAACGTAAAAAACAAAAAAAAAAAAGAAAGAAAAAGAATAAAAGGAGATGAAAAAAGGGAAAATAAAGACCAGCCGCAAAAACTCAAGTAACGGGCGTAAAGCAAAACATAAAACAGGGCACTAAAGATTTATGACGTATGTCCTGGTGGCTCAAAATCAATTTTCTGCCGCTCTTTTCCGATGCAACAGCGCCATTGTGGTATTATTATTATTATTCGTTTTCCTTTGCCGTGACTTTCTTCACTTTATTATTGCTGGCCTAGCTGTGAATAACGGCATAGGAATATATTGTAACCAGGGGCAACGAGTTATTTTCCCAGAAAACGAAACGAGAATACGGTCAAGCTGGAACGCAAAGACCAAAACAAACAAAAAACCGTTGGTAAAAGCTGGATATAGCTCGTCGGTGATTACATTAGAAGGTAGGGGACACCTAGGTAGTACCTTTCAGAGTATGGTCAAAGCTGGATGTAGCTTGTCGGTGATTACATTAGGAGGTAGGATTACATTAAGTACGATAACCTACATGCAAGGGATCGAATTTGTCAAAAGTGAAAGTGGCGCAAAGTCGTTTAACCAAACGCAATATGTGAATAAAGTTCTCATACGTTTTGGCATGGAGGTATCAGTACCTTCCTAAATCGCCGAAGAGAGTGAACAGAACGCACCACTATTAGAGACAGTTTGGCTCCAAACTTGACGTCGCGCGTGTGCAGTGATGTTGCGTCAGCCGTTCAGTACCTTCCTAAACTACAATACAGCTCAACAAGCTCAGCAGAATATTCGATACGTCACACCTCACCGCGACCAGACCTGGGTAATGTATTTGACTTGGCTAATAGATGTGGCCGGGCGAGAGCAATGCCAAATTGCGAACCATCTGAGGGAGGTGGTTTGCTGGGGTGGAGGTTTGAGCATGCGCGAGCTAACAGTTTTGACGAAACAAATTCATCGCTGACGATGTTGACGTCAATCAAGCCGCATCAACACGGATATTAGCAGGGAATGAGCCAAGCTGTCACCAACAGTGCTGCGTTTGCTTCGCTCTGTTTGGTCGTTTAGGAAGGTACCGAATGTACACCAGCTGTTACGCTGGTCATAACAAGTGGCAACTCCTCATTAACTAACGATGCCACCTCATGAATTATTAGGTGGCCTCAGTTGTATATAACAAATGGTACACGCCTGGAAATTTCCTTTGCAGTAAACAGCCCAGCACAATGAGCATCAGCTCTGACTACCACTGAGATTCAACCGGATTTCTCAAGCCTAAAGATATTTACGGTTGCAAGCCATGCATCATACCCTGAAGGCAGAAAGTCAACCATAAGCCTACAGAAGCATACCCTCTCTGTGTAAATCAAGACACGCGCTTGCAAGTCGCTGCCAAGTCGCACCAAAATGGCCGCGGCCAGTAAGGTTGGCGCTGTTAGAGATTCAGAAGTCGGGACTCCTGACTCAGAGGGAGATCACCAGTGGAGTTGTATCAGTGGGAAAGTACCGTGAAGTGTGGAAGATAGCAGAAGGCTTGGGTCTGGACGAGTTGGACTGGAATTTGTACGGTGTAGTTGCAAGGGATGGTGAGGACGATTTAGAGTTGGTACTATTGACTCAGGATGTAAACAATGAAGGGCCAAACAATGCTAACAATTCAAAGGTGACCAGTGTTGCAAACGAAGCGGACAGTCAAGAGGCTCAGTTTGCAGGATTGAGAGGAACAGTGACTGACGGTATTTATCGTCGTGGGGCAACCGGGCTTTCTCCAAAGGCATCCTATGTGGAGGCTTTGGCCCCAAAGGAGAGTGCTGCTGCAGGTGTTTCAGAGGAAGATTTATTGGGAGGCTCATATGGTGTTGATCAAGAGGCACCACGTGATCTGAGTGGCTAAAGAGGCTTTACAGGGGCTGCATCTCCAATCTCTCCATGGAGCTTTCTCTGGCCATCCTGGCAGACCAGGCAAGACGTCCGTATTTGATGCAGGACCTCAGAGATACTTTGGCCGAATTCGTCAACTTGTGCCGTGTCAGTGGCATTGGTAGGCTGCCAGCAAACAATGCCTTTCAGGTGTCGTTTGCTAATAGAGAGGCCAAGTGCATTGTGAAGAAAGCAGGCAACTTACTGATTGGCGGTCATCGAGCAACAACTTATGACTTACATGATCGAGCTCTTCGGTTCAAGTTGCATTGGCTGTCACTAGATGTTCCAGACTCTGATATAGTGAGGGCTATCTCGTCCTACAGGGAAGTAGTGGGTTTATCCCATGAACGTTACCTTATTGAGGGGCTCTATCATTGTCGTACAGGAGTTAGGTGCGGTGTATTGAAACTCAAGGGTTTAGTGGTTTTAGATGACGTGCCTGATGTTGTCGGCATGTTAGGGATTGCTGGTTTACTGGCCATAGCTGATAGGCCTCCACAGTGTTTAAATTGTTTCAAAAGAGGTCACGTGAGGCGTCTGTGCAGTGAAACGTTTTGTAAGGTGTGCCGCAGCTTAGTACCACGTGAGGCGCCCTGTCTACATTTGCCCCCCCCCAGAGGTGCCTGATACTGTTTCTGTTGCTCCAGCAGCTGATGAGAAGTCTGGGGTCGTTGGACCTCCAGCCAAGGCCCCCATTGCTGTCTACTCCATCTGAGTGGTCGACTCAGTGTCACTGACGTCGGTGGAAAGCGTTGGTCTCACGGTCGGCGCTTGCGAGCTCCCCACCTCTTAACAAAGTGGTTGCAGTGGACAATAACCGTTTTTTGCCCTTGGGTGAAGAGGAGGATCTCTCTGACCAGCAGATGGCTGATGATAGTGTGGTATCGACTGTGAGTGAGGTGCCGGGTCCAGTGTCAACTAGCAGTACTTTCCTAAAGCACTGAACAGAGCGACCAGAACGCACCACTGTTAGAGACTGTTTGGCTCCAAACTTGATGTCGCGCGTGTCCAGTAACGTTGCATCAGCCGTTTACTACCTTCCGAAACTGCAAACACAGCGCAGCAAAATCATCAAGCTCAACAGAGCACTCGTTACGTTCTACCTTTAACGTGACCAGACGTGGCTAATTGATTGGACCCGGCTAGACTAATGAATTTAACCAGGCCCGAGCAATGCCAAATTGCAAACCATCTTGGGCAGGTGGTTGCGGGTGGTTGCCAGTGGTGGAACTTTTGAGCATACGCGGGTATCAGAAACAGATTCGTCGCTGACGATGGTTGACGTAAGCAAGTCACATCAACACGGCTGTAATAGGAAATAAGTTGAACTGTCACCAACAGTGGTGCGTTTGGTTCGTTCTGTTCGGTGCTTTAGGAAGGTACTGTGAGTGTGTGCCCTATGCAATAATGGACCTAAAGGTGTGTGTACATGGTGGAAATGCCAATGTGTGTGTAAAGTGTGCTGTCAGTGCTTCGAATTTGGTTTCGGGCGTTGTACTAAACGGCTCTGTAGCTGAAGTAGTGCCTGGCTCGGAAATCAGTTAGGCAAAAGAAGTGGAGATTGAGATGATGGTGTCACATGGTGATTTAGGTTCGTATGGGTCAGGTAGTTATGCCGGTGATGCGAGGCACAGCATTGGCTCTAATGCTAGAAAATTTAGTTCCTCGTGTTGAGGGGGACAGTAAGCAACTTCAAGTACTTCAGTACTTTTCTAAACCACCGAAAAGAGCGAACAGAACGCATCACTGTTAGAGACAGTTTGGCTCCAAACTTAACGTTGCGTGTGCGCAGTAACGTTGCATCAGCCGTTTAGAACCTTCTGAAATTGCAATCACAGCTCAGCAAAATTAACAAGCTCAACAGAGCACTCGTTACGACATACCTTTAACGTGGCCAGGCGTGGGTAATTGACTGGACCAGGCTACGCTAATGGAAGTAACCAGGCACGAGCAATGCAAAATTGCGAACCATCTCGAGAAGTGATTGCCAGTGGTGGAGCTTTTGAGCATGCGCTAGGTACCGTAAACGATTCATTGCTGACGATGATTGACGTAAGCATGCCACATCAACACGGCTTTAGTAGGGAATGAGCTGAACTGTCACCAACAGTGGTGTGTTTGGTTCGTTCTGTTCGGAGCTTTAGGAAGGTCCTGATGGTGTCTCCGTAGTGTTGTGTGCTTCACTCTTGTCATTTTCACCCTGTGTGTATGGAATGTGAGGGGATTAGCTAATAAGGGTGAAGATGTTGAAATTTTAGGGTCTAAGGTTGAAATTTTGAGCTTGGTGGAAACTAGGCTCCCACCCAATGTTGTCCCTGTTTTGAATGGGTTTGTGGGTGTGGTGGGCCCTGGTCAGTTGGCGGTCATGCTTTATGTTTGGTATTGGGTTCCTATGTGTATCCTCTCCACCACCCCCTGTCGTGGGATTGATGCTTGTGTTTTTAGAGTTTGGTTGAGGGGGAGTGGGTCACTGTGGGAATTTCGCACGTAACAGGAAGCATTTCTGGGACGGCGTGGGAAGGGTGGGTGTCGTCACTCCCTGGTCCTCTTCTTTCGGGTGAGTATTTTAATGCCCATCATTGGCAATGGGGGAGCACTTGTTGTGACACCAGGGGTCGGGTCATTGCCAATAGCTTGGATCGATTCGGTCTGACTGTGGTGCAGGACGGGATGCCAACATTTGTCTGTCGATGTAGGGGGGGGGGGGTCATCCAGGAATCGACTTTGGACTTATTCCTTCGTACCAGTAGTTTGGCCACTCATGCTGCGTTCGAGGAGTCAGCAGACCTTCGGGAGACTGACCACTTTCCTGTGGCGTTTTCCTGGGACACTGGGAGGGGGAGGGTGCTCGACAGCCTCACCCGTTTAGCCCGTCCGGTGGTAGATTCAGGGGATTTTGCACCTTGGGTGTAGAGGTGGATTGGGGAAAGAAGGGGAGGGGGTGTTCGTTGTTTAGCTAGAAGGGCCCGGAGTGATGCTGTGTGGTGGACACATACTTGCGTCGTAGCTGTCAGGGATAGGCGTCGCGCTTGGCTGAGGTTTCTTCGGTCTCGCTGCGATGCTAGATGGTACGGGTTACTTTGGATTGGCGCAGGAGACGAGATTCCTCCTCCGCACGGAAAAAACACAGTTTGGGGCGAGACTTTGTGCTAAAAGACTCTGAGGGTCTGCCGATTGCCAAGGTCTGGGCTCTAGTGAGACCGCAGGATGCTCGTCCAGCCATCGCCTGGGTTTTTGGCGGGACTTGAGGGGTCTTGCGCATGCCTTGCATGGCTGAAGCGTTCAATGCAAACTTTGCAGAGGTGTATGATTCCCCTAAGGGCCCTCCTCCACCTCGAGGTGCTGGGGGGGGGGGGGGACCCGGGGAATGAATGGCTGGATGGCTCAGACTCCCCGCTTACCCGGTTGGAGCTCTTGGCAGTGCTCGCAACCTGTCATAGTGGCAGTGCAATAGGCATTGATGGAGTGTCCTACGGGGAACTGCAGGATCTTAAAGAGGATGGCAGCGAGGCTGTGCTTGCCTTTTATCAGAGTCGGTTTGACGCCCTCCCCCCACCACGGTCTTGGATGTTTTCCGTCTTCACCCCCAGTTCTTGGTAGGGGGAAGGTGCACTCGGCCGTTAAGAGTTACCATCCTATTGCCCTTCTGTCTTGTGCCTGTAAGGTATACGAGAGGATGTTGGTGAACAGGTTGGTGTGGCAAGTCGAGAATCTGGTTGTCTGTTTGGCGCCCAATTCTGCTTTCGGAAGCATCGGGGGCACAGGATGCGATGCTATTCCTAGAATCAGGGATACATGAGACCTGGTTAAATGATAGCATCACGGTGGCCGTGTTCCTTGACATTGGGGCGGCCATTGACATGATGGATGTGTCGTGGGTCGGTCATGAACTCGGCGAGTTGGGCGTTAGCCACAAGGTGAGGGCAGCGATTCTGGCTCTCCTCGGTCAGTGTGACTTCGCTACAAGGGTCGGCCCTGTTTGGTCGAGGGTGAGAACCACCGACCAGGGCTGTCCCAGGGTAGCTGTCTCTGCCCGGTGCTGTTTGCTTGTGTTATCAACTCTGTCTTGGTGGAAATGGGCCAGGCAGTGAATGTTGTGACTTATGCAAATGATGTGGCTGTCTGGCTCACAGGTAAAGATCTATTGGTGATCCTTTCGGCATTGGAGGTTGCAATTGATGGTGGATCGAAAGCTCTCGTTGCCAGAGGTCTCCAGCTGTCGAGTGCCAAAACTGAGCTTATGGTTTTCAAGCGGAGCCAAGGCTATGAGGCATCACTCAAGATGGATGGTGTCCTGGTACATTCCTCTCTTAAGGTGCGGTACCTGGGCTACTGGCTGGACCCACAACTTAGTTGGATACATGACGTGGCCGCTGTTTGGAAAAAAGTTGCAGCCCGCATTGGTGTGCTGAAGTCTCTGACGGGCAACAGGTCGGTCGCAAGGCGTTGTACCATTGTCAATTTTTACCGGGTGTACTTGCGCTCCTGCGTAGATTTTCATGCCCCAATGTTGGTCAGCTCGGGGCAGGCCATCGGTGGACTTCAAGTGGCTCTGAATGATTGTCTTCAGGTAGTCACAGGTTGCTTGCCTTCGACGCCTGCGCTTGCGCTTCACATTGAGGCTGGCGAGTCCCCAATCGACTTTCGGGCAAAGGATTTGTTAATCAGGCTCTGCCAGCGAGCTATTGCAAGGCTGGTCGGACCCACTTTCCAAAATTCTCCGGGATTACTCGCTTTTGCCTCAGGCCGCCGTGCGCTTCTGGGCTCTCCAGGTATTGACGCGCCCCTCTTATGTCGGGAGGGTCTGGTTTACCATCCGACACCTGTGGTTATCCACCCTCAAGCTCCTCGGGGGTGGGGCAGTGCTGCCGAGTCAGCTTTGTTGGATCCATTAGTTCCAGTGCACCTGCCAGACACTTGTGCCCTGATTTTCTGTGATACTTCCTTTTTGGTTTCGTGGCGGGGGTGAGCAGGACCGTAGCGAAGGGTACTTGTTTGGGTGGGGGGGGGGGTGATTCTCATTTTGCCAACTCATCTTATGATTTTGCCAACTGGCTTAAAGAATGACAGTAGTGCTGCCAGTAAAGTACTTTTGAGGGGGCCCGCCAAGCTCAGCTAAGGGGTCTGGGGGATCGCTGTAGAGCTCCGGCAGCTGAAGCATTTTACGCTATTTTAGTGCCCGTTTCTAGCCTCCAGTGAACACTGAAGCAACAAATTGTCAAGCAAATTTTGGTGATTTCTTAATTCATTTTTTAGGAGAGTAGGTGTCGTAAAAATTTTATTGTGACTAAATCATGTTTTTTTTAGATATTTTTTTTCCAAATTAAATTAAACCGAGTTCAGTTTAGAAAAATATAAACAGGCCAGTTGGCCATTGACAATTGAGGGTTGACTTAATTGTACATTTTGGACTTTTAGGCTGTAGTGAATGACGACGACTCCTGTGTGCAAGCATAGGCAGCAGGTCAGGGGCAGACCTTTTTTTTTAATGTACTATCGAAAGGTGAAAAGTGATGAAATCTTTTATTCAGTTGTATCCCAAACAACTATAAGCCTAGAGGTATTATTGTAAAAAAAACTTTCACATTTTAAAATAAAAACATGCTCCAGTTTTTAAATAATGGAGCGCCGAAAGACGAAAGAAATGGCGAAACTTTTTACCTCAGGTTTGTCCAAAACAACTTGAGGTATTATTGGAGAAGAGCTTCCACATTTGAAATCAACATGCTCCAATTTAATTATTTTCCATTGATCTTGGGGACCGGTCATTATTTATGGCCGTGGGGGTGGGGTGGGAAATGAAAATGTGACCACTAAATTTTCGATGACTCCCCCTTCAAGACCTGAAAAAAACCTTGATTCCCCCACCCGAAGGTAAAAAATTTTTGTCCCCCCCCCCCCCCAAAAAAAATTTTTTACACCCATCTTTTGTCGAGATTCCTATAAAAGTATGATGAACACACCGTTTGCTTGTGTGACCACATCCATAGTCAGCACCTGAAATGCAGAAGACTCCAATAAACCAGGTGCCAAGGCTTTTCTATAAAGTTTTTTTTTATAAAAACTATACTAAACACTCACAGCATGGGGGGTCTGGAGGGCTTGCCCCCCATAAACTGAGACGTTTTTGAAAATTTTGACCGCTGAAAGTGCCATTTTTGTGGTCCAAAAATGACTTTTTTTCCAGTTGGTCAGTGTGTTTTTGCCTTCCCCCTTTTGACGGGACCTGAAAAATTTATGACCTCCGCCTTGAGAGGGTCCAAAAACTTCATAACCCCTTCCGCCCTCCGGCCCTCCCCGGCGATACATAATTACTGGTCCTGTAGGGTAATTTTTGCCCTCATTTCGTGGCCTTTGGGTCACTTTTGTCCTTTAATATGGGATCTTACGAACTCTTTCGTCAAATTTTGGACCTTCAAAATTAACTAGTTTAAAATTTTTGAACAATTTTCATTTGAAAAATAAAATGTAGTTGTTTCTGCATTAATTCAAATTTAAATTTAGTGGCGATACGTTAACAGAAAAAGGATAACAAACAGAAAATCAAACAGCTACTTCAATTTTTCGAACTCTGTTTTTGATTTTGCCAACTGTACCCTATTTTCATTAAGTACAGCTTTAGTTCACGCTACTGTTTTAGCTAAAACCAAGGCACTGATGTCAAATAGGCAACTCTGCATTAATTTTTTAGATTTATTTGATATCACAACTTCAGACGGCGATAACTTGGCAGAAGTCCTTACACAGAGTTTGTTTTATGCAGCGTTTGTTGATATTTCTGATTTACCTAAGAAACGTTTTAAATCCTGGCAGTGATGTTGTGTTTTGGTATATTAATATGCCAGTAATTTTCTACCCTCCTAAAATACCAGTTACGAGTTGCTCCACGCTAAAACCCCTTCTGAGCGGCACTGTCTAACAGAAAAAGAACTATAGGAAGTAAAATTGCAACTCAGTTTTTAGTTTTGCCAACTGTGTACTATTTTTGCGAAGTCAATTGTTATCACGACTTCAAACGCGGTGGGGATACAGTTTTGTCCATTTTTTGTTTTTATTTTCTACATTATCTGTGATATTTATAAGTTATGGTGGTGACATAGCAAACAAAACGGCCAAGTAAATTTTCAATTTCGCCAACTACGCAAATTTTCAAGGAGCTTCTTTTCCCTCACTCCTTACAGCCTAGCTATGCAAGGAGTGGGGGAAGCAACCAGAAGAGTGGGGGAAGCAACCAGAAGAGTGGGGGAAATCAACCAGAAATGATCAGGGACAGCGTTTCAGTTACTCCCAAGCTACACAGAAGTGTTGCGAAAACTGATGGGAAAAAAATGTATTGTAAACTTTACTTTAAACTGACGAGATGATGATAATAATTAACGAGTATCTTGTGGAAACTGGAATTTTGCAATGAAAATTTGTCCGATTTTGCCAACTCGACAACTCGAATTTGCCAACTGTATGTGTTTCTTGGATGGTGGGGGGGGGGGAGGCTTCCCCCCCCCCATCCCCCCCAGTCGAGCTTCGGCCCTGGGGGTGAGGGGTGGGAGTATGTGTCCCATGGTTGCATCTTGAGTTCAGCTACACTGTGAGAGCCCTCCCGTCTGCTTTTGTGGGCGAGCTTGTGGCAATATCGGTGGCCCTTGATGTGGGGACTAGCCTATTGGTCCCGGACTTCTGTCTGCTGACAGATTCTCTAGCGGGGCTTGGATTGCTCAGGAGCTGTTTTCGGTCTGTGCAGTGCTCGTACCCGATTGCTTGGGAAATCGGGTGGAAGCTGTTCACGTTGAGCCTGCAGGGAGTGAGCGTGTCGATTGGTTGGGTCAAGGGGCATTCTGGTGTATTCGGTAATGAGCAGGCAGATGCTATGGCCCGCCGGGGTTCGGGGGGTGGATGCATGGAACTGTGCATTGCTCTCGGCCCTCGCGACTTGCGTCCTGCTGTGAGCAAGATATTTCGGGGAGATTGGACGGCCGCCTGGGTCGCTTGTGAGACGGGAAGGCGGCTTTTTGCTCACCATCCTTCAGTGGCTGTCTCAACTTCTGAATTGGTTTTCCCGTAGGGATGCACGCCTGTTGTCGCGTCTGCAAACGGGCCATGTTCAGCTGCGGGCCCATCTTGCTTGGCTTGAATGGGCTCGTTCACCAGTGTGTGAGTGAGGGGAGGGCGGAACAGACTGTCCAGCATTTTCTTTTGGATTGCCCCCGTTGGGTGTCTCAACGCCGCTTCGTCGGTAAGGGGGAGCGGGACCCTCTACAGGGAATTCTTGGGGTGCCGCCGTGCGCTGTCCCAGGATCTCTAGGTCGGGTGCTGGGTTTCAGCCGGCCTCTTGCAATTTGCTGTCAGTGGTGCAAGTCTGTGATGGTGTTCAGCGGCGTATAGGGTGGTGAATGGTACTTTATGCGGATGGTTCCAGTTCTGTGTGTACTTTAGGTTAGTTTGTAAGTAGTTCGTAAGTAGTTTTATTGTAGAGTGAGCAGATGGTTTGTAGGCCTTAAGGGTCAATAAAATATTCAATTCAATTCAGGCGGCAAGCGTAAGTATGTGTCTTTATCTGGGGTAAAAAAGTTTTATAGACTACAAGGAGTAGCTGGGAAAAATACTTGAATGCAACAAACAGGCTGAAAATCTGTTGGACAATCGGGCATTATATCCCTATCATGTAGGGCAACAATTTTGGTTGCGACTCTTTCTAGGAAAAAATCTTTCTAGGCAACGATCGTTGATTTTCTGTTACTGACTGGCTAGTTAGTTAACTAGCGAGCTAGCTATACTGGTTGCCCGGAAGTCATGTTCATTTCCATAGACTTTAAGAAGCCGATTGTGAACGTCTCAGAAAACCTTATGAAATGAAAGTTCCTGTGAGCATTGGGCGATATTTGGTAGTTTGGGAACGGAGGGTCGTTGGGTTAGTGAGCTTACTGGCGCGTATGGAGACTATGGATTGTTAAGGTATTGTTCGTACCTCTAAAAGTATTGTTCGGTATTGTTAAAAGCATTGTGTTGGTCACGTCTCTCTTGTTTTCGCGGGTGCTTGTTAAGCATTAGTTGGTTTACCGGAAATGTATCTGCCAAGCTTAGCTCCTCCTTACTAATGAGTTACATTGTTGTTGTTAAAGAAAACTGATTTGATTTGATGTGATTTTATTTACCCAGGGAGCTTGGACCCGCAGTCATGTGCTCCCTGCTACAATTAATACACCAACAAACCAACACCATTACACACCATTACACCATTACATACTAATACCAGCGCATTATCACTACACATACTAGTGTACTATAACACACTCAATCAAACTAATGCACTGAACTAACGTAGCTGAAGGAGAAAGAGGGAGGGGCCAAGCCCATTCGGTTATAGTCTAACACCTGTCTCTTTTACAAAGCGAACCACCTTCCGCAGCAGACACACTGTGGCCCTAGAGCAGAAAAGGAGGCTGGCAATTGTCGGCTGAGCTGGCAGGCCTGCACATAACGCTCTGCGTTGCTTCTCATAAATTTTGCACTCGAGCAGAAAATGACTACGCGTGAGGGGAACCAAGCAGACTCTGCAGAGAGGGGAATCCACCCACCCCAACCGAAACTGATGAGCACGCAGGAGGGAGTGCCCAGTATGTAGACGGGACAGAATCTGTACATCTGCTCTCATGAAGCTTTCCAAGACGGACGTCCGGCAACAGGTGGGATGTACCTCAAACAGGCTCCTCCCAGTTTCAGCACAGCTCACTCATCATTCCAGACCTTCCGATATTCAGATGCCACTATGCCACGCTGCGACTTAGGTGACCACACAATCTGCAAGGTCTCAACATCCGCATCCAGAGCCATCCTGGCCAGACCATCGGCTTGCTCATTACCCACATGGCCAGCATGGCCCCGTACCCACTGAAAGGCCAGAACGCCACATGAAAGTACCATCCACAGCTTCTTGCAAATTGAGAAGATCAAGGGGTCAACCATATCCAAAAAAGCCACAGCTTTACGCAAAGTTGCCAACGCAGGCAAAGAGTTTGTGCAGATCACAGCCGCCGGGAGCCTCAGCTCAAGAATCTCGTCAATGGCTATAGATATTGCACACAACTCACACATGGTACTAGATGACACATGAGACAGCCGGAACGCACACGTTATCTTAAGAGTTGGGATAGCTACACCTGCCCCACCAGCACCAGAACCAGGAATAAAGGAGGCATCGCAGTACACCTCACACAACCCTGCACCAACACCTCCTTCACACGCCTTCTCGGAAAGCACCGGCAACAAGCGAGGACACCACACCCAGGGACTGAACGGGCATACTACCAAGACCTCACGAGTAGAGAGGGAAACCATTTCTGCTAAGAGGGTGGAGGCAAGACCAGGAGCCCCCAACATAGCACGGGCAGTATCACTAACCTCCAGATAGTCTAAAAGGACCCTCCCTACGACATCTTGCCCACCCCGGCTTACATTTCTCAAGCCCAAAGTCACCAGCAGCTCCCTAGCGCGGACACACAACGGCGGCTCACTGCATTCTGACCACAGCGCCCGCACCGGCGTGGTAACAAGACAACCAGTGACAGTACGAAGACAGTCATTGATCACAACCTGAAGGGATTGCAAGTGACACTTATAAGGGCTCAGCACAGGTAGATGGTAATCCATCACCGTATAAAAGACCGAAAGGCAGACAGGAGCGATCCCCTCTTAACCCCTTCAATACTGGCCAGCCTTTTCAGAATCGACATGCGAGAACGCAGCTTGCTCTTCACCCAATTAGTAAGGATGACCCACTCCAGACGAGCATCCAGTTTAACTCCTAAATATTTAACCACGGAAACTGGAACAATCTTTATACCATCAACAGTCACCATCACCGGAGCACCCAGCCGCTTCATATCCTGGAAAACACCATTAGCTCAGTTTTAGCTGGAGCAAGAAGCAGACCTCACTCCGACAGATGACAGGAGACACGATCAAGAACTTCCTGAGCACATTGACAGCATGCAGACACATCATCACCCTCAAACCAGAGGGCGATATCATCAGCATAGCAAACCACATTTGCTGATTGCCCTATCTCCATGATGATGTCGTTAATTGCCACAGCAAAGAGTGTAGGACTTAAACGGCTCCCCTGTGGCAATCCACGGTCCCAACTAGACTCTCGGGACCAGAACCCATTAACCCTGGTTGCAAACCTCTTAATTCCCAGAAGGGCTGAGATGACGCTAACCAGTTTCGGGCCAACACCCATCTTGGTTAAACTGTACCGCACCCAAGAACACTAACTGTATCATATGTTGCTTTGATGTCCAAAACAGGGCAACAACCATGTGCCCATGCAGCCATGCCTCATGAACGCCGGTCAGAAGGTACATGACAGCATCCTGAGCAGTCCTATTAGCTCGGTAACCAAACTGGAATGGAGCCAGGCAATTATGAAATTCGAGGAACCAGTCCAGACGACGTACTACCATACGTTCAAAAATTTTCTTCAGGTTTGACAACAATGATATCGATCTGTAATTCAACAGGCTGGACCTGGGTAAGCCCGCTTTATGTACAAGCACTATCACTGTGAAAAGCCATGATTCCGGGATGTCAGAGCCATCGAGGATGGACTGAAAATGCCCAACACATCTTTCTACTGCCTCCTCAGACAAGGTGCGAAATGAAGAGTAACGAAGACCATCTAGCCCCGGAGCACTGCTGTCTTTGCACTTTGCCAAAGCCGCCTAGAACTCTACTGGGTCCCATGGCAAGTCAGTGGGAGAACCATCAATCGTAGGCGCAGCACAGACTGCCAAGGTAGGAGCAGGCACACCACCAGGGAGAGCATATACACTAGCAAAACGCCGATGAAAAGCGTCTGCCATAGCTTTCCCACGCAACACAGCCTTATCAGTGCCGTCCGTATCATATACCCATGTCACCGCAATACACGGGGCTTGCTGGTTCAGAATTTTCCAGGCTGAGCTCAGAGAAGGCGAGCGGCCCACCAGGGCACTAACACGCTCCGAATAGGCTTTGCGCTCAGAACGAATTAGAAACGACGATTCCTTCGAGATCCCACAGTATACGTACCACAAATAATCGCACGGATGGCGCTTCCACTGCCGGTAGGCACGATCACGAACCGCCACAGTGCATTTAGAGGTCCACCACCTCAGTTGATTCTGGGCAGGAATGATACGCGGAGACCGGTTAGGCTTGACATACGATAAGACCCAGTCAGCAAAAATGCCATTACCCACTTTGGGACCACTGCGAGAAACTTGGCATGAACGACTGACAGGTCCAGAAGTGGTCAACATAACCGGGCAATGGTCGCTACCACACATACCATCCGAGGCCAAAAATCAAAAGTACTTAGACAAACCCCGGGAGCACAAGAACAAATCCAAGACAGCCTCCCGGACCAGCCCAGCACGAAACCTCGTGAAGGTTGGGGAGCCATCATGCACAATTTCTATGCCCGCCACATCAATTGCCCTCGCCAGCCTACGACCATTGGAGTCCGTTCTAACAGAGTTCCAATCACAGTGGTGAGCATTAAAATCGCCCGCCACGATAAATGGCAACTGAAGCTGGCCAAACCAAGATGACCACGAAGCCACAGATACAGACTTCGTAGCATGAACAAAAACCAAGGTCACCCATTGCTGAAGCATCCACACACGGACAGCACATGCATTTAGACCTGCAATTTGAATCTGCAGAGGAAACGAAAGGTATGGGACTGACCAATTCAAGAAAATGCCAACCTTGTTATCTACAGAGACAAAGTCTGCCTGATTAACTCCCACTATGCTCTTCTCTGTGACATTAGCCTCCTGAGCACCTACTGTATCAGCATGCTGCAATAAACATTCAATGTCATGTAACTTGCCAGCCACACCGCGAGAATTCCATGATATGATTGAAAATGCCGGCAACTTGAAGCCGAAAATTTTGTTCGCAACACACACCGCTGAAAGCCCATGGCTTAGCCCATCCCTCCCTTCTCACTTCTACCCTCTTCAGACTCCTGACTTACAAAACTACAAGAGCTGATATCTACACTAAAAGCAATACCATGAGCCAATACTAAGATCGTCTAACACTGCAACATCATCATCATTAGCAACAACTTTTTTACCACACACATCAATTGAGGCGGGGGAAGGCACAACACAGTCCACACCAGAATTGCCTGACATACACAAAACCAACGCACCAACATTGTCATCGTCAATTTCACAACCCACCTGGCTATCCATGGATTCTAACTGCATTGCTGGACTACTGCTGCTATTTGTTTCCTGGCTCCTTGACCTTTTCCGTACCCGTTTTTTTTTTTTTTTTGGCGGAGGTGGAAGGGACTTCTTGTCATAATTATGCTCTCCTGACACTTTCGCAACGACCTTAGTCAGTTGACGGTCTTCGTTGCTAACTGCAACAGCATAACGGGGCTCACACATTAAAGAACACGGACCCAGGGAACTTCCTCCCTCCTGGTCCACCCCATTGGCACCCTCCTTCCTAACTTGGTTTTCTCCATTATGGTTTTCTGCATCCTGGGTACTTAGTGTAGACTCGACACCCGCATTGTTGTCACTCCTCCTTTCCACAAAGGCAACGGCACCCAGGCGCGAAGCAGGCACAACTTCTGGGGCTACCTCCTCCTCACTAGCACGTAGGTGAACACACACAGCACTCGGATCTTTGTACACTCTGCAAGACGGGCACAGGATGCTGGAACATACGCTCCTGAAGTGCCCACGGAACTGGCATCTCAGGCACATGGGGGCACGCTCAGCAACTACCACTAATGCTGGGACACCTCGAATGCTCGTAACATCCGGGACATCCGACATGGTCTTAAACGGCTTGAGCTTGAAGTGAACCAGTCGGACTCCAGTGTCACACACCGGCTCACATCTGAAGATCAATTTTTCAAATTCATGGGAGATAATCACCACAAAGTCATTGAATGCGGTAGCTATGTCCCGCTCAGAGACACCCCTCGGAAGCCAGTGTATCCGGGCAGCAACAATTTGATCATGGAGGTCATAAATCTCCACTTCCTGTCCATTTATCATAAGATTAGCAGCTGCCAGTTTCTTCTTTGCTGCAGGATTCGTCAGAGACACTTCAAACGCACACCCTGTCCTCATGGCACCAATTGCCTCTACACTCTCTCTTCCAACTATTTCAGACACATTCCGATAGACTTTAGTTAAGGAATAGGGCTTGCCAGCATCAGAACACAATAACACCAGGGATCGAGTCATATCAATCGACTTAAGACTCACTCTGTAAAGTTTCTGAAGGGACACAAATTTACGCGACTGATTTTTGTCATCACTGGGCCATTTCCTCTCTCACTGAAGACAGATACAATGTCCTCATCTTCATCTCCACTGCCCACAACAGCAGACGAGAATAATCTCTTCACCGTTTGGACTGCTTCACGCTTATCAGCTTCCATATCTACGGACTTGCCTGTTGCAGGCTCTCTCACATCTTTCTGAGCTTCATCACTAAGGACGCCATTTTGCTTCTTCACCACCAAATTACTCGATGCTGCAACGCCAAACTTCTCCACATTCTTTACTGGTATGCCTCTAAGATTGGCCTCATCCATCACCACTTTAAAAGTCTCATCAGAAACCACTCCTGTGTTGACGTCACTGGAGTTTAAAACTTTCTTTCTCACCAGATAGCAGAGCAGCTTGTCGACATCCTCAGCCATCTTACATCTGACCACCTATCAACAACCCCTATCAATCTGCCATACCCATCAACAAACAAGTCAACAAACATACAACATGATAATTATTTATCGGAAATGTGTAGAATAATTAATACTTGGCCCCGTTTTGCGAGTAATTTATTATATTTAGTTTGCATTACAAGAAATTATTCGACTAGAAAAAAAAAAACAATCATAAAATCACATCATCACTAACCAAATGAACTGATATATTAACAAGAATCATTGCCGAAAATAACCAATTGTAAAACGTCAACAAAACCTGGCAACTAAAAAGGTAAAGAAGCCACCGCGTGCTGTTACGGCATATATATGCCTTGCGGAACTCCTCCATACTAAATATGAGTTGCATTGTTATTGCGAAATTAACAAAATCTTCCAGACTCATTAACAAACAACATGAGAACATGAATACATGAAAGTGTTTCTAGAGAACTTTATATACTCATGGCTATACCTTAAGTTATACCTGGCTTGTGTTAGCTATAGCCATGAGTCCATAAAAAGTTCCGTAGGAACGAGTCATTTTCATAGACTCATTTTCATAGACTCATGGTCCATAAAAAGTTCCGTAGGAACTTCATAGACTCATAGACTCATAGACTCATGCTATAGCCTATTCCCTCTCTTAAACTAATAACCCATATCCGCTGCTTAGACGAGATTCAAACTCACAATCTTCTGATTAGGAGGCTGACGTCCTAACCATCAGGCTATAGCCTACTGAATAGATGAATCATATCAAAAACCAAAACTGGTAAAAGGGGACGCCAAGTTCCGAATGGTTCGGCCCTTCAAAGGAGTGATATCAACACACCAAGACATTCGCCAAGTTAATCGCACCGCTTAATAGTTCGAAGGTTAAATGAAAACTAGAACATTGCTACTTTTGGTAGCAATGTTCAAGTTTTCATTTAACGTCCAAAGTATTATTCGGTGCGATTAAGTTGGCGAATGTTTTGGTGTGTTGATATCACTCCTTTGAAGGGCCGAACCATTCGGAACTTGGCGGCCCCTTTTACCAGTTTTGGTTTTTGATATGATATCAGTCCTTTTTTTAAAATTGTGTATTAGACTCAACTCCACTACCGTGCAGATGTGTAATAAAGTGGCACGCCAACAAGAAATTGGTTTTCCACAATTTGATACTACCTTTTGTCTATAGGCCGAACCATTCTCAACTTGGTCACCTCTTTATGGGTTTTTGGTTTGGTTTTAACTTTGTTGTAATTTGTTTTATTTCGTTAGTTTTGGTGTGTTGATATCACTCCTTTAAAGGGCCGAACCTCTCAACTTGGTGGCCTCTTCACCAGTTTTTGGCTTTGTTTATTTTGCTTTGTTTTTAGAGTTGGTTTATTTTTCGTGAATTGAACGTGAATACAATTTCTTTGGCAACGTTGTTTAGATTTATCGTGCTACACTAGTGTGTGGCTAGGCACGCACGTCAGTATACACGTTGTCATTGTCCGAACTTTGGCTGTCCAATGAGAGACGATGCCGACAATACTAACAATGGTTATAACAATATTTTCGTACATACGCGCCATCCCACGCCATCCTCGTTATACCCCTATGCTCCAAACCATAAAAGGTACGCAGTTCGTACCGTACTGCAGCCATTTGTACAATTTCATAGCTGGAAGCCTTCCCGTTATCTCGGTGTCGATGAATAATCACCCTATGGAAATTAACATGGGGATGAACGGACTAGAATTAGCTAGCTAGTAGCTAGTTAGCTAGCTAGCTAGTTACACATTTTCAACGTTATTGAGGGTCAGATTTTGCATTGAAAGCAGCTTAGCTGGCATTCCTACACGAATTAATTTTTGTCAGGTGGGTCATTGCTCTTGATTTCAACACAATTTAAGCTTTTGTACCGCACTATTATTTTCCCCCAAGTACCTGAAATGTGCCCAACTATGCTTCAAGATATAAGACACTAACGCTATGGCGCCGCGCTACAATGGTTTACAACCTCTACAATTGAATTGATGTGATGTTTGTTGTGATAATTGTTGCCTAACTAGCGTGTGTCTAGATACACCAGTTTTAGGACGTATAATGTGACGTAATATTTCGTTTGTTACTGATTGTTACAGGGCATCTACAATACCATTCATCCTGCCGAACGCTCGCCCTTTTTCTTTACTACCGCGTAAAGAATAAATATTCTCGCCTTATTCATTGCTACCTTACGAAAAGAAATTGTTACAGGACATCGACAGCAATACCCTCACGTCACTTCCTCTTCTTCTAACTCCAGCTCTTCTAGACCGGTTTTAACGCTTTGATTATGTAGATTTATTAAGTGGGTGGGGTATTAGTAGCCATAACTGGCCCTTCCCCTCGCCTTTTGCTGTTGCTAGCAATAAAGTTTATTATTATTGTATTGCGTAAGATCACAATAACAAGCTGCACTACTAAGGTTTATTAAAAATTGTTAATTTGCATTGTTGATTATTCTGTTTTCTGTTTGATCTTTTGTAGAGCCATCATAAACAAGTGACTCTGCCACTTCTTGATGACGTAGTGTATAAAATAATAATAAAAAAAATGTTTCAGCGCTCCTTTTCGACAGGCACCCCTGGTGATCGCCCACACGCCAACCTCTTCTTCCGCCTCGTGTCTGATTCCTTACTACTAACGCATATATCAACGTGGAACGGACCCAGCTCTTCATATTGTCATCAGTACAAAACTTTCCGGGATTGCTGCGTTCCAAATAAACAGTTTTATTACCAGTTTTCTAACTTGGCAGCACTCGACATTAATGCGAGTTATGCTCCCTATCTTTAAGCTTGCGTGAATGCAGATTATTTCATTGCAATAAAGTTATCCAATTCGGGATATCAAAATGGGGCCGTAAAACCATTACGGCGTTACGAGCATTACGCAATCGCAGCCATATAACTGCAGCACTCTGTCTAACCTAGTTACAAAACCACTGAATTCACTTAAGGTACACACGTCATAAATCAGATTTTACTATACGCTTTACCTTATTTGCTAACGAACGTATTCCAACTGGGGGAAATAATACGTTTAGAGCAGGGATTCGGAACGGATTTCATTACATGCATGATTGTTAGTTGAATCCGCTGTTGTGAATACGGTTGTTTCGTGTTTAAAGTGGCACTATCACCGATTGAAATGCGAACGAAAATGCCATGACGCCATCCAGCACCAGTGATATTATTAATCTCCACGACTTGCTCCCAGGTGCACGAGGACGTACCAAATTTTCACTCAATATTTAAGGAGATCGTGGCTTCTTTGTTTCGTTAAAAGAAATGCTGTTGGACATTCCTTCGCGTAGTGCAAGCAAGTGCTAGGTAGCGTTAGATGTTGTCAGATTCTGCCTACTTTCAATCGGTGATAGGGCCACTCACTTCGTGTTGCCGCCAAATGTCAAGTTGCAGCGTATATAGCCATTTGCCGCTATCTAGTTCTGTCTAGCCCTTACTTTCAACAGGCGAAGGAACACACAAATCAATTTCTATTCACGCAACAAAACAAGCCATGTGCGTCCTTAATTATCGAGTGTAAAGTTTGTGCGTGTACATGCACCAGGAAGAACACGGTAACGTTAAGCCATAGGAGTAGATTGTGTTTGAATGGATAAGCAACTCCCAGCTCAAATGCATAGCCGAAGTGCGTAGTCTTCGATGGCAAGCGTGACTCACGAATGTACCCAGAATACAAAGCGCGTCTGCTACTTCCGCCTGACCAAGCCGCCATGAGGTATTCGCGGTTGATCCGCTCGTAGGCGGTGGAATTTTCTGTGAAATACGCCCTGTACTACATCGTTTATGATGTATCAAACGTAGGTAAGATAAGAGATTGTTATATTGCCAGGCGTTACGTGCCATTGTGTTTTGTAACCAAGTTTGACAGTCGAACGAAACCTTAACGCCGATTGTTGGGGAAGTAAATATCGTATTTTTGTAACACGACACGGGGTGCTTATGAATGCATGATATTAGCAAGAAAACCGGTGTAGAATGAGTCATCTTCTTGTGACAACAGTAAGTTTAACCAAGTTAAAATGTCGTAGCAGCAGAAAAATTGAATAAATTACTAAATCTAATTTAGTACCGTTATACCAGTTTAGTACCGCGTTACACTAGGCGTCGTCTGCTTTCTCCGCCATGTTGAAAGATGGTTTAGAGGGCTTAAACCTAGTGCCTTGGGTGTAAATTTCCGATCGCGCGGTACGTCCTTTGACGCCGCGCTCTTAAACTTCCGGTTCAGTCAAGTTGCTTATCCACCAAAACACAATCAACGCCTATGGTTAAGCCTAACGTAATAATTGGCGCTTTATAGTCTTCTGTACAGCCGTAGCGGCTGAGAAGACTATTGCAACGACTTTGTCCGTCCGTCGCTTTTTTCAACTTCGCAACGGTACCAGATATTGACGACCATTGTCTACAACGTTAGATTCAGTGTGAGAAGCTAGTTAAATAGCATGGCAAATTAAAACATCGTTACTTCCTCATAGCTAATAGACTTCTTCGACGTAACTAAATTAAATAATAACATTTGATCGTCGAATTAAAATCCTAAATTAAAATCCTCAATAAAAACAAATGGATTTTAGCTTCGTTTAAAATAGTCTCGTCGCATTGTTGCATGAATGAATAGGCTTACCGTCGAACCAAATTCTCCATTAGGCCTACCTGCTACTTACGAAATTGAAACTACCTTTTTACAGTAAAATTTGGCCTAAAATCATGTTACCATGGCAATGTCAAGTTGCTACGAGTCACTGTTGGCTTCATCAACAGCGTCTCTCTCGTCACTTCCCTACTACCACTGATCTATATAAGCTACGTTGCGCATTACGTTGCAACACTGTAACTGTGTGCCTGAAGGCGCACCGTGTTACATAAATGAAGAGGCTCACTATACAATCCATATCTCCGTTAGCTGCTATATACTTACGAAAATAAAACTACTGGTTAAAATTAGGCCTAAAAGCTGACAATTACGCCTAAAATGTAAAATATGCCTAAAAGCTAACACATTTTTAACCAGTAATTGTGATGGCGACTGCTTTTAGATTAGTATAATAGAGATAGCTGTTGTAGTGCATTATAGAGGTGTGCGCCTCAACATTGGACGTGGAGGAACTGTACAGAACACAGGTGCGACTAAGCAGTCGCTGTAGCCGCTTGTTTTTTTACAGCTTATTTACGATGGTTTGGTCCTTTTTAAAATTTTTTTTCTCTAGTCCACTTTCATTTTGCTTTCGTCCATTGTTGTATTTGATATTTGATATTTAATGAGCCTATAAAAGCGGCCTCCAAGCCATTCGCTCAATGTACAGCTACTTAAAACTACTTAAAGCTACTTACAACTAACAACCGGAACAACCTATGAATACTGCACAATCGACTTGTAACCCTGGTACGATCCCGGCCCTACAGACTACAACAATGGACGAAAGCAAAATGAAATGGACGAAAGCAAAATAAAAAAAAGGACGAAACCAAACGTAAAAAAGCTGTAAGTAAAGAACGTCTCTATTGAAACGCAGATTTTGAACCGCTAGATGGGCGCCAGCTAGTGACAGTGATATCGTTATCCTTGACCGCTTAATCCCTGGTGCACTGGAGGCGCCAACTTTACAGTCAATAATTAAGGAGGCATATACCTTGTTTGTTGTGTAAAAAGAATTTTTTTTTTGCGCATTCCTTCGCTCGTTAAAATCAAGTGCTACGCAGCAATAAATAATGGTAGACGACGGTAGGTGGTGCAACCTGTCATACGGTGAATAGGCACCTTTAATACGAGAAAGCGTTCAACAGGACAAGCCAAAAGGGGGCTAGTAAACCAAATTATTGGTCACAGTAATATTTACAAGCCTAAAATTAGTAAGGTTCAAACCGGAACAATCCTGAAACGTTTAAACTTCAACGGTTCTGAAAGACTATATGACGTCACAGACGAATGGCTCACGACGCAACAAAACTTCATGGTTGAAACGAGAACCGTATCTCTTTAAAAAAAAAAAAAAGAAGAAAATACGCCCTTAAAAAAATTAGTGTTAATGTCGGCCCGACCAGAAGGCAAAGTTAACGAAGTTATTGAGTTAAGCAATAAATGTTACCCTCTTTCAAAAGAGTACGCATGATAAAATCAATGTCGTATAACAAAATAGACACCCATAAAATGTCATTAAACATTATTCCCTCACGGGAATAATATAGAACAGAGAATGGTCTCAACGATGACCGGTGATGGGCAACTTAGAAGTACATCTTTGTTATAGACATAAGCGCTTTGTGTTGACAGAGGACAGCATTGTTACAATTTCATTGTTGTGGGGTGAAAAAAATAATCGCGCCATCGAGAAGAATCATTCGCCATGCATTCATCACCGAAAGCACAGGGGTTCGGCAAAAGTGCATGTAGTGTGAGCCAAACAAAAAAGGAAAGAGAAAAAAAACTCACCACCACAACACACAATACTAACAAGGGGGAAAGCTAGCCTGCGAAAATACACATCGGAATTTTCAAGTTGAAACTCCACCAACTCCGCTATTTTTCGTTCGATTGCTTTCGTTCCAGGCTTCTTACAAACTGCAGCTCTTTCTAATGAGAACGGAACCGACAGTTTCTCCATACGTCATTTTTTCATAAGTTGCTAAAAGGGTTATAAGATCGCTAAATCGGTTAGGTACAAGCTGCAACTTCCGTACATCGGTGCAACTTCCGGCTCAGGAAGCAGTAATAAAATTAGTCACGTTACCGTGAAAGTAGTTACTACGTTACAAATTCGTTCAGGTTTATACGGTTGGTGTGTTGTTTGAATGTAGGTGTTAGGATAACACTTTAACAGCATGCAGTTAACAGTCGAGGGTTCACTGTCACATCCGGCAAGGCTCTCATGGCCATAGACAGAACACGCCATCTATTGCCGACATCGAAAACCATAAACCACACTAGTGATCGACCGAAACCAAGTTTTTCACTTTCGGCCGAAACCGAAACTAGTACCGAAACCAGTTATTTAATTTCGGCCGAAACCGAATTCATTACCGAAACTGGCATTTCGGTTTCGGCCGAAACCGAAACCTCTACCGAAACCATAACCTAACCTGAATAATATCCGTTTTAATAATTAGACAAAAGTAAGGATAAAATAAAAAAAATCATAAGTGTGTGATTTTTCATAGATATAGGCTAGATTGGAAGGCACAGCCCGATTTACCCATTTTCCCCCCTGCGCTTAGCAAATCCACGGGCAGCCTCTCACCACACCACCCCCAAATCCTCCCCCCAAAAATGTTTCAGAATATATAAAAAAAACTGTCAATGCGGAAAGACTTAAAAAACTTTCATTTGCATTTTTTTTTGGTCAATAGTTTTGTTTTAATTAAATAACCATTAATTCTTGGCGAGGGAAGTCCAGAGCACTGGAAAAGGGCTATGATTGAATATGGATTGAAAAAAAAATTATTATTATTGAATAGTGTGGGCATGGCAGATGAAAGCAGGATGGTGGCGCCCCCTGTGTGTTCTTAGTCTGCAGCCTAGTTAGTCAACGGAAACTGGTTACTGCCGGGAGGTGAAACTTGGTTTCGGCTTCACCGAAACTGTAGCATAGGATTCGGCCGAAACCGAAACCATAACTGAAACAAGTCAAACCAGTTTCGGTCGAAACCGAAACTGAGATATAACTTCATGGCCGAAACCAGAACCGAAACCGAAACCAAAAATTTGCCGGTTTCGATGCCGAAACCAAAACCGAAACCGAAATTCGGTCGACCTCTAAACCACACACAACCAAACTCATGTCTGAAGGCAGAGCGAAACTTGCTTTTGGGCTTTCTCTCCGTTAAAGGTACCAAACGGTCTCCAGATGTATGAGTTGGGCTTGGTGATTTTCAAAGGCCCTCCTTGCTCCACTCTCAGTTGTCTCAGATGTTCTGCTTTTAAGGTGCATTTTTACAAAGACAAAGGAGTATTGCTTCGAAAATCCGCGAAAATTATGTCATGTATCGCTACTTTGGGCTACTTCCGGCACGACTCTCATGACCATGGACACAACGCGATCGCCATTTCCGCAGTGCAATGGTCAACTGAGATTGAAGCTCGGATTGAAGGTGCATTCCTCGCTGAACAGGGAACCAAAAGGCGCCATCTATATGATTCGTCTAAGAGACTACTAATTACCTCAGCGCCAAGACCAACTGAGATTACATTTCCGCTCCTCTCTCCGGAGCTTCAATCCCAGGTGGCCATGCGCAGTTAGCGAGTACTACAAGCTAGAAAATGTCATCTCCGACGTCCTCTGGTGGTTCAGGTGTGTAAAAGAGCTTTAGTTAACTAAAATGTACTGTTAACTGAACTGTACTGATTTTAATTCTTTCCTAATAGCTAATTTAGTTCTAGGCCTACGCCAAGAAATTGATGCCCTGTGCCACCAAAACGACGAATTGCGTAAGTTATCTTACTTACTCTTGCAATGATATTGCAATCATAATGCATTGTGCAATGAATTGTAGGACTAAATATGCAGTGAAACCAAGTCAGTACCCCACTTAATACGCCAACAAACTATGCCGTGACAACAACAATAATCAATTTCATTCACTAAAATTACCCAGACCCTATAATGCCTACAACTCACACCGTGTAAAGCACGAGCTTTAGCTATCTGTATAATAATTCTGGATGACGGGCGAAAAGAAAGGGTGATTTAATTTAATTAGAAAAGGAAAAGGCCACGCACGTCTGGCAGGAGAAAAGTATTGAGGAAAGTTTTTAGGGCAGCATGCTTTGCGAAGAGGCAGCTTCGGGACCGCTGAGTGTCACGATGCTATCGCGCCTTTGTGTCGCCTACGTTTCTCAGCCCACTTGTAATTAGTGTTTGCCACTTATATTTTATCCTCTCTAGTTTTTGCTAGGCTAACAATGCTTTATTGTCTTATCGTTGTAGTGCCAACTATGTTGTGGCCAACTATTGTTTAACAGTGCTCTGTAGATTTTTGTTGTATTTTGAATGTTGTAAGTTTGTTGTTGTGAATGGCCTCTTCCAGAGGAAAACGTTAACCTTTTACCAATGGTTTTTATTTACCCCAGATGACATTTGTGAGCCTCTGCAAACAATTGTTTTGCTTAAGTGGGAGTGTCCAGATGTAGTGAACTGGAGTGTGAATACCATGATTTTGTAACGTGACTTGTTGTGGGCTAATGTCTGGGCTGGAATAAAAGGCCACGCCGTCGGTGGGTAAGATTCTGTTTGTCAGTTTGAACATTTTGTCCCCCGCACACCGTAGTAGATCCACGGTTCGGGTTATCGGTTTTAAAACTGAAAATCGTCAGGGTGAGGCCAGTGGTCGTAACCCGCTCTGCACGTTTTTCTAACACCTAGCCTAATTTATTTCCACCAGCATGAAAACAATCGTATAGAAGTGATTATTAGAAAAGGGGGGGGGGGGAATCATTAGCCTTTGGGGGAGAGGGAGGATTTGATTGCAGATGATGGCTGAGAGTTTATTAGCCAGTACCCGCAAAAATTTTAGGAAACTTAATTCCGTCGAACACGGACATACACATGAGCTACCATACCTAACCAGTGTTGGAAACCGTGCATTCAACACCGCCCGTGCGTGGGGGGAAGTTCTCATGACAGCATGCTTCACGAAGGGGCAGCTTCGAGACCGCCTTGAGCCTCATTTATTTTCACAAGCATGAACAACATTACAGAAGAGATCATTAGAAGAGGCGGAGGGGGGGGGGGGGCGGGCGCATTACTCTGGGGGGGAGGGGCAGGATTGAGACACATGATGGCTGAGCGTTTATTAGCCAGTGTCCGCAAAAATGTTAGGTAACGTAATTCGGTCGAACATGGACCTATCGAACCAGTGTTGGAAACCGTGCATTTCACACTACCCACGGGCTTCAGCTAGTCCATTATACGATTATACATTATACGATATTCCGTTTAGATGATTTTCCATTACACGATATTCCCTTTAGATGATTTTCCAGATTTTTTATTTAGGCAGATATTAAACAATTATCCCATTAGACGATTTTCCAGTTAGACTTTCGTCCGATGCCCCTGTTTTTATTTAAGTATCCGAGAGAATAAAGGCAAAAGCGTAAAGTCGCTACTTTAACTGCATAACGGCTGAGAGTCGGTCGACGTTATACAACCAAAATCGGGAATGTGCATGTTCGCTCGTATGGCCACTCAAGTTTTTAAGAAATTCTCCTTATTCGCTAGTTTAGGTCTTAAAGTGGCACTATCACCGATTGACAGGCGAACGAAAATATCATGGCGCCATCTAGCAGCAGTGAGATCGTTAACCTTTAAGCGCGCTCCCAGGTGCACGACGACGTGGCAAATTTTCACTCAATAATTAAGGACGCTCGAGGCTTGTTTGTTTCGTTTAAAGAAATGGCGTTGTGCATTCCTTCGCTTGATGCAAGCAAATGCTAGATAGCGCTAGATGTTGCCAGATACTGCAGACTTTCAACTGGTGATAGTCCACTTTAAATTCGCAGAAAGAATGCTGTTTTGACGGATTCGCTAGTAGTACTCTAAGGGCGCGTTTACACAAGGACAATTTTCTCGCTTACTAGCTTTTACTTGGTCAATACTAAATCTGCTGGCTGCTTCTCGCCTTTACCGGAGAATGCGGCTTTCGAGTTGTCTATACGTATAGTAACCATGGCAACAACGCAGACGCAGATCTTCTCCTCGTGCCTCGCGACACGACGTACGATGTGTGCAGCACGACAGCGTCGATTTATGACAACTAGAAAACAATTTTTACTGCAGTACAAGACGACGGACAGATTTCTGAATGCCGGTATGCAATGAGTTGTCTTCAATTCGACAACCCCGAAATGGACGCCATGTTGGATTTTGAATTCTCGCTGCGAGTAGCTATTTATTCTGTCGTCGTTTGATCACTGCTAGAAGCTGTTTTCAGCGAGAATAGCAAATTTTGGAAATTGCGTGAAATGGCAACAATGTTGTACCAATGTTTAAAATGACTGTTGCACTTGGTTCTTTATCCGTGTTGTTAATATAATACATTTTGTTTGTTGCCTATTACCGCATTCATTTAACAGAAACGGGAAATTAATTGTAAATAAATAACGGTTGCCTAGCAAATGGCGTTTGGCGAGCGAGAAGGTCTTGTTGCGTAAACGCGCCTTTACGCAGCGACAATTTTCTTGATTACTAGCTTTTAGGGTGCGTTTATGCAACAAGTCATTCTCGCTCGCCGAATGCTATTTGCTAGTGAACAGTTATTTATTTATGATTAGTTTCCCGTTGCTACTAAATGAATACGGTAATAGATGCAAATTGTATGTATTATAAATAACAACACGGATAAAGTGCAAAGTGCTAAAATTTAATTTCTCGTCGTCGGCATAAAATTTCTACTACCTGTAAATTTAATTGCATTCGGTTGCTGAGTGCTCTTTAGTTGCTTGAGGTTTTTTCGCTCTCCAGATACGACCAGTGCGCAACCCTACTGCGCATGCGTCATTGCGCAGCCCTCCTATAAATCGTTACCGGCGCGTCGGTTGGCCATCACTTTCCTCAAGCTCTCGTCGAAGACGGATCGCCTCTCCAGCTGCATCAGCCCACCGAAAGTGCCCGAAATTCGCCGAAAGTCTCCAAGCCACAAGTTCGCCGAACACAATCAAGCAAAGAAGACCTTCCCCAAAACCTTCACCGCAAGTTCAAGGGAAGACAACCTTCACCATCAGGCAAGCCTTCGCCGAACACAAGCAAGCCTTCGCCGAACGCACAACCTTCGCCGAACGCAACAATCCTTCGCCGAACGTAAGCAAGCCTTCGCCGAACGCACAACCTTCGCCGAACGCAACAAGCCTTTGCCGAACGTAAGCAAGCCTTCGCCGAACGCACAACCTTCGCCGAACGTACAACCTTCATAGAACATTCGCCGAACGCAATCAAGCCTTCGCCGAATACAGGCAAAACCTTCGTCAAGAACATATCCCAACAAAATAAGCACCCCGTTCGCCGAACCCACAGCCCTTGACTCAGTCGCAATGGACCCTTCCGTTCGACCTATTTCAACACCTCAGGCCAGCCCTGTCACTGTAAACCCCAGCATCGTTGTCTTATCATCGCTCACACAACCATCAACGTCTGCTGCTCCACTCATCTCTACAGCTTCACCCGTTCCATGTGGCCAACGTCTACGGTCATCAACTTCTTCTTCCCCTGAACCATTAGAACATGATCACAGACCCTTGGACCTCTCATCTGCTGCTTCACGCCAACCAAGTCATCGCCGGGATGTACTTTCCCCAGATGAAATCCACCGACTTTTAAACCGTGCCAAAAAGGAATTTTCATACAAAACTAGACCCAACCCTGCTCCTTCCACACACAATACTTCTTATGTACGTGAGTGGATTGCATCCTCTGACAATGACTCACACAAGCGGAAATCAACCCCCTTACTTCACCCTTAACCAGTAAGAAAAGACGCACTTCCTCTTCGCTTGACCTTCAGACCCTGCTCAATGCTGTCCTGCATCCTGATTACGGTCTTGACTCAGCTGCTGTACTCGCCGCACACCAATGCAATCAACCACAATTAAACTTCGAGAGTCAACCACTCGACCCATATGATGACTCCTTTCAAGGCGACACTGATTCCTCAGCCATCCCGATTTTTGACCTTCTCAAAGCTGTGGAAGCCATCGTCCCTGACAACTTCCTCTACAAGGCTGACCCGACCCCCCCCCCCTTCCAAGGTAAACCGAGGACTCACAACAGATTTCGGCTTTGGACTAAGGGAAAGAAACAACAAGCAACGTGCACGAATCGGCCAATCCACCACACTTCTGACCACCTTACTCGGGACCGGTGGATCCTTATTAGGCAAAGGAGTACCCTTGGAACTAGACAAAGACCGCCGCCTCCTCGCCCGGCCGTGAATCCTGGTTCTTCCAATCCTCCGGCGATGGCGCCGCAAACCCAAGACAGTTTGAAACCTATCATCAATCTGAATTCCTTGCAACCGAAGCAAAGATGGATTTCGGAACCGCCATGTTCATCCCAAAACGTGCCGAAGTTCCAACTGTTGTTCTTAAAGAAAACGACAGAATTCGCCTTGGCCTTCGTGCCGCCTCTCAAGCTGACGTCCTTGCCACTGCTATTAACGCTTTATGCGAGAGACTTGCCATTGAATCCAGCAAGCGTGACATCAAACACCTTCATCTGCTGATCTCCGAACTGTTCAAGAAAATGTCCTTCGCCACTTTTCACAGTTTCAACTGGTTCACCAGGGCTCTGTTCAACTCTACCCTACTTCTACGTGACATCGCTCTTGATACCACAACCAATTTAAACACCTCAACCAAGCATGCCCTTCGCAACCTTCCCCTTCATGAATCTGAAACTCTCTTCAGAGGATTAGTCCCAACTTTGGCACCTCATCTGGACATTTCACGTAAACCTAAACTCAAACCAACTTCTAACCAACCTTTTCGGAAAGCTCAACACAACCAAAACATGGCCGTCCCTCCTCCAAAACTGCCAGTCAAAACACAATCCAAATCTTCCCACGACAACAACTCGCACTCCTTTCGTGACAGCAACCGATCCTTTTGCAGAAACAACCAAAACAACAAAAGGATGCAACGCAGCTCCACACCTGACAATCGCAGTAGATACTCCGCATCTTGAGTATCTACTCAAACCCCATCGACGCCAATGACTACATCCACCTCAGACCTGTAGGCGGTCGACTCCGGTTTTTCAGACAAGCCTGAGAACACATCACATCCGACACCACAGTCCTATCCATAATCTCTCATGGCTTTCGTCCTTCATTCACAAACAATCCTCACCTTCGAACTTCCCCTCCTTGGGAATTCGCAACAAAACCTTCAGACACCCTCACTTCAGAAATAGATACACTTCTCGCAAAAAAAAAAAAGCCATTCGCATCTGCCCAGATCACTCCAAACCTGGCTTTTACAGCTCCATCTTCCTCAGACCAAAGAAGTCAGGTGGAAACAGATTGATCTTCAACCTAAAGTCACTGAATCAATTCATGCACAACAACCACTTCAAAATGGAAACTCTCGAAACCATCCGACTCTCCCTAAGGAGCATGGATTGGACCATCTCAATAGACCTGGAGGATGCCTACCTTCATGTCGCACTTCATCCGGCATCTCTTCACTACTTTCGCTTTCTCTATCAAGAAACAGTTTACGAATTCCAAAGTCTACCATTTGGCCTAAATGCCTTTCCTCGAATCTTCACATCTATCCTGAAACCCGTTCTCAGCCACCTCCATCGCCACCAAATCACTGCCAATGCCTTCCTGGACGACTGGTTCCTTAACAACCCAAATCCTCAACAACTCATCCGAAACAGAATGTTCACAATTCGATTCCTCCACAGCCTAGAACTGGGGATCAACTGGAAAAAGTCAAGACTAACACCTTCCCAGCAATTCACCTTTCTGGAAGTAGATTTCAACTTAATCAAAAGCACTGTCGCCCCCTCATCAGAACGGAAAACCGACCTACACTCACACGGACTGGAACTAGAGAAATCAACCTCCCACTCTGTCAGAACTCTGAACTCCTTCATCAGGAAACTCGATTCCATGGCAAATCTCCTCCCGTACGGCAGATGGATGACTCGCCCCTTCCACCATTACCGAATCGACTACTGGGGCACCTGTCACCCGACATCCAGGACAACCTTACCGACAAACGAAGAGTTCCCATGGGAATGCCTACATTGGTGGATGAACGAAACCAACCTCGCCAAAACCGTACCCCTCCATGAACCCACCCCAGACCTCCTACTTTTTATGGATGCCTCCTTAACGGGATGGGGTGCCCACATCCAGGATCACGAGATTGCCGGCTTCTGGCCCCCAAACACTTTGGATCACATCAACATTCTCGAAATGAAAGCCATCTACAACGCCCTCAATCACTTTCGGCACCTTGAATCAGGCAAAATAGTTCAAGTCCAGGCAGACAACACCACCGCTGTTGCCTACATCTGCAAGGAAGGTGGAACTCGTTCTCGAACCGTACACCAAATCACCTCAGCCATCTTCCAACTCTGCCAAGAACTCAACACGTCCATCCAATCTCTCCATATCCCAGGAAACCGGAACGTCATTGCAGATGCCCTATCTCGCAACAAACGACCTTCAGGGGAATGGACCCTAAAGACATCAATTTGCGAATATCTCTTCAACATCAGGGGGAAACCCATGATCGACCTATTCACCACGAGACACATTGCCAAACTTCCCCAATTCATCAGCCCGGTTCCAGACAGCAAAGCCTGCGCCGTTGATGCTCTAACCTTCCCATGGAAGAACCTTTATGCCTACCTCTTCCCACCCTTCAAACTTCTCCCAACCATTCTCACAAAGATCGAACAAACTCCTGGGATCTTCCTACTAATCGCACCGAACTGGCCTGCAGCCCCGTGGTTCCCTCAACTTCTGAACCTCCTCATAGATCTCCCAAGAAAACTTCCACACTACCCAGACCTCCTTTCACAACAGAAAGGAACCAAATTCCACCCGAACTCCAAAATCTTACATCTGCACGGGTGGCTACTATCATCAAACTCATCAAAGAGGCTGGAATCTTTGAAGAACAGGCCACCAGAATCGCCAACAAGGCTCTACGAAAATCAACCAACAAACTATATAACGGACACTGGGAACGCTGGTTTCATTGGTGTAAGCGAAATAAATTTAATCCAATCAATCCCCCTATCCAGCAACTCTTAGCATTCTTCGATGACCTCTTCAGAGACAACCTCAAAGGATCCACCATTCTGGTCTACAGATCCGCACTAAACACCGTTTTCAAAGCCACAGGAAATCGACACCTTCTTGAACATTACCGGATCGCTTCCCTTCTAAGATCCTACGAAAACGAACGTCCCTCCGTGTATCAGAAATTCCCGAAATGGGATCTTCCTCTGGTCTTAGAATCTCTAACCAAGGAACCTTACGAACCTATTCAAACCTGCCACATTAATCACTTAACCGGGAAGACTGCATTCCTCACATCTTTTGCAGCAAGTCTACGAACCAGCGAAATGCAGTCTCTCTCAAACGACCCAGCCTACTGCTTCTTCTTGACAACTCCAGATTTATCCACCTCAGACCACGACCTGACTTCAGTGCCAAAACTCAAAAACCTTCCGAATCCTCCAAACCCATAATCATTCCGGCCTTAACAAACATCTACAATGTAGAACCGGAAAAAACACTTTGTCCCGTTCGAGCACTCCGATATTACATCAAACGAACATCAGACCCTGAATGCCGGCGTGGTCGTCTACAACTGTTTCTACCCTTCACCAAAGGGACCAACGTAACGTCAGCCGCCATGATATCCAACTGGATCAAAACGGTAATCACCAGAGCCTACGAAGATGAAAGCATCAGCTGCACCGACAACATCAAAGTCACTGCACACGAACTAAGGGCACTTTCAACCTCCTGGGCTTTTCACAACCATGTCTCCATCGCTGAAATCCTTTAAGCCACTTCTTGGAGAAGCCAAACTGTCTTCACCAGCCACTAGTTCCGTGACATGACAAGACAGGAAGGAAATCTACACCGCCTTGGGTCCATTGTAACTGCCAGAAGTGTAGTCAACCCCCCCTTTAGCACTTCGCAACAGAAACGAAGACCTCTAGAAGACGGAAGCAAGTCAAGGACCCCTGAAGACGGAAGCATGACCCGTCAAAACAAAACGGCCCTTTTCAGGGCCACCACATTTTACGAAAGAGATCCGAAATGACTGATTCTGTTTCACCTTAATAACGTGTAAAGTTTTCGTTTAACTTTTGGGGGAACCAGTACGCAACCCGGGGTAACTCGCCATGATGATGCCCGCCACCTATATTGACGAGGTCAACTGTAAATCCAATTAAATTTACAGGTAGTAGAAATTTTCTGCCGACGACTAGAAACCTAAATTTTGGGGGGGGGGGGGGGTGTTAAAATTGGTTTCTATCGTCTTACGAAAATGTATACTACCTGTAAATACCCACCCTACCTCCCCTCTTGAGCCACCATCATATGGTTGACATAACGAGAGGAAAGTGATGGCCGGCCCATAGAGTTAGATATATTATATTGTTACACCAGAGAGGGAACATTAGCTTCAAATCCTGTCCGTGCGTAATCACCGCCGCCAGGAGCCACGTTGGCGCCACCGTCGATTTGAGAAAGATTTCGTTCGGAGTAGAGGTGTGCGCCACCAACAGTCAAATCAAACGCAACTTACGCCGCCACCAGCAGATTGGGACCATGTCATCGCTTTTACGTGGTGTCAAAGCTGAGTTACTAAAAGATGAAGTACACGTTTATTTATGCTTAAAAAATAACTGAACTACTTGGAACTTGAAACAAAATTTGGCAAATTGGAAACATTATGGTTCATTGTGGTGTGCTTGCTCTACATGCTAAAAATAAAAAAAAATCAAGTTGGATTATTTCATTTTGCAGCAGCAAATGCGAAGTCGAACAGTAGAGCAAAGGGAGGGGGCGGGATGATA